>CAEFZX010028161.1:0-68751 GCA_903066825.1 Alfaro cultratus | reverse complement strand
TATTGACTTCATTTCACGAGCACAGACCACACCACGAAGATATAAGTTTAAAGATTTAGAAAAGAAGGCATGTTCTCTCTGTGCATGTGTGGGTTCTCTCCGGGTGCTCCGGCTTCCTCCCACAGTCCAAAAACATGAGGTGTGGTCAGGTTAATAGGTCTCTCTAAATTATCCTTAGGTCTGTGTTTGTGTGTATATGATTGTTTGTCTCTGTGATGGACTGGCGACCTGTCCAGGGTGTACACTGCCTCTCACCCGTTGACCACTGCAGATGGGCACAGATCTCAATGAGATAAGGGTGTAAGAAAATGGCTGGACGAAGGGATGAAATTAGATAAATACGTATAATTAGAGGTGTGGTCTGGAAGTGGCCCTGCTTCCAAACTTAAGTTAACATATTGACTTCATTTCACGAGCACAGACCACACCATGAAGATAAAAGTTTAAAGACTTAGAAAAGAAGGCGTGATGCACAGTGGCGCAGTTGGTAGCCCTGTTGCCTTGCAGCAAGAAGGTCCTGGGTTCAATTCCAGGCCTTTTTCTGCATGGAGTTTGCATGTTCTCCCTGTGCAGGTGTGGGTTCTCTCCGGGTGCTCCGGCTTCCTCCCAAAGTCCTAAAAGGTTAATTGGTTTCCCTAAATTCTCCTTAGGTATTACCTATATGTATATGGATAGATCTATAGATATAGATAGATCTATATGTAGGTATAGATACAGTATATATGCACATACAGTATATAACAACTGATACATTGACCCACAGATAATATCAGAATGGGTGCAGTATTAAATTTGATCCACATATTTTCACTGCAGGTTTTCATCTAAACTTCTTAACACATCAATTTGTTTTGTTTGTACATTTTTATAAAAAGTTTTTATAAAACCTTTCTGTAGCCATTCCCTTTAGCCACAGGCCACATGTAATATTTACACTTATCTTCTATCCTCAATAATAGGGTAGAAGACAAGTATAAGATTTCACACAGAGGGTTTTATTCAAAGAACTAACTTTGTTAGAGGACCTCAGAAATCTGTATATCAAAAATGACACTAGTAGCACCAAGGGCTGCTGTATCTCATGCCCCATAGGATGTTGGCTTTTTTAATATACTCCATTAATTGCATGGAGATCTACTCTTCAATAACTTTAAGACAAGGTAAGAGTTCTAATTACTGATATCAGCCTTATCTATACAATACAAACTGTCTTTCTAGCAGTTTAGGTTTTGCTGCATAAATAATGCAACAAAGAAATAATAAACCAAACATCATTTTCTTTATGTTCATTATAACTTCTTTTTACTGTTTATTATCCAATGCGCAGATGTGAATATAACTTCCCTGTGCGCATCGCCAACGTCAGAGCGTATCTACGTCAGGGCGTCTTGGCCAATCTGCAACAACGTCTTGTTTGAACCGGAAAAGGTTTTCGGACTGTGGGGCCTGGCAGTGGCTTTGGGTCTTGAGAGTGGTGCTGGTGGGGCAGTTACGGTCCCGTTGCTAGTAGTTAACAGGCTAAGTCGCTAAGTTGACTGCGTTTAAGTTCTTCGGTAAAACACAGCCTATAGTTGCTGACAGCTAAGCATAAAAATATACATATTTGTTGCTATTAAATTTTCTAAATTGTTTGTTTTATCACTTTACCCACAGGGTGCAAGTCTTGGTCGACAGCTGAAATAAGTCAGCGTCAAGCTGTTCATAGACCAAATTGAGATTTCCGTTGCTCTACAAAATAAAAGCATGCCATCAGACCATTCCTGTTTTGACCACAAAATGCTTCAAAGCTTAACGCAAAGCTGGGAACAAAGTAAACGCAACGCAAATTGTATGCGTATCTAAAAGTTATATCTTCTGACCCAGTCCAGATACAATGTGTATCATTTTCGCTTTTTTATTTTTTATGTTTTGAACAACTCTAAATCTCTTAACAAGACAGCAGGGCAACTACAGCAGGATTGTTTTTGTCCAACCAGAGTTCATGTCGCTAGCTTAGCTAAGGAAATTTTAAAATGTTGCTTGATATTTATACGTTATTGGAAGACTGGAAGGTCAATACCTAAACACCAACTATAAAGTCTTTTTTAAAAAGCAATCATTAAAAATAAATTAACAATGCTAAGCCTGATGGGGGCACAGTTAAAGCCTGGTGGCCCGCCAGGCTTATGATACACTGAGGGAAATCCTGTGATGGTAGGTTTAACGCCAGCAGCTCGATGTGGTTGCCAAAAAAATTATACTGTAACTTCATAATTTTCAAATATTTGAGTAGTTTATATTTATAAACATCACAAACCGTTACTACAACACACCTACATGTGAGTCAGTGACTCTTATGGAAAGTGCAATGTCTGCAAAACAAAACAAAATGATTAAAAAACAAATCTAAATGGAAACATTTGTGGTGCTTCTTGAAAAATTGCAGTGTTTAGTAGCCAGTACCCCCGGCTGCTGCCCCTGCAAGCCCTTTTAAAGTCTTGCCCTGGTGATAAGATTATAATTATGATAAGTATGAGTAGTTTACAAGACAAGGTGTTCATTTTAAAGTCTTCTTTCAGTTTGTGGGTAGCGTGTTAAAAATGCCACATGATTTATGTCACCTTCACTCCAGGAGAAACAAAAACGGCTAAATAAACAGCCGACAGCAGCGCTGGAGAGCGTGGAACAAACACGGTTTAACGCAGCGATAAGTGAGATGACATTTCACTGCGCTGGAGACGAAGCTGACAGGCGATTATTTTCCATCACCGACAGGACGGCTCTGTTAAAACAACTCTGACGGCCAATCAGCGACTGTCAGCTGAGAGAAGCGCTCTGCTTTTTGAAGAGCATTTGGGGGCCAGGTAAAAAAATAAATAAATAAAATAATCTCAGCTGAGGGAGTTTTTCCCACAGTGGTTTATGTGGTCTGTTGCTACCCTGCTGCCGCAGCTAAGCGTGGAGGCAGCTGGACGGTCCGGGTTTGTTGCCGGGTGGCCGCGGAGCAACATGTCTGGTATGTTCTCCTCCGGGGCCGCCGGCGTGTCTTGTAGGGAGTGAAGCTCTGCGAACTGCCTCCGTGACAGCTCCGCACGACGCTCTGACTGTCGAGGAGGGTTTTTGTCGCCGCCGTAAGTTTGCTTTTTGTTTCACTGCAACTCCTTCGGCCCACTTTGATCACTTGTGGCGATATCCTGGGTGTGTGTAGGCAACAGCAGTCAAAAATACATATAGGAAGTGGTTTCTCTTCTATTATTGTTTACATCGAGGAGATCTCACGCAGCCATACGACGTCAGAGGGCAAAAAGATGATTCTTTTACCACTTGGATAATTTAGTGCATGCGCCACAGCAAAGGTAAATATAACAGAAACCCTGTTGAAAAACCCAAAACAGTTCTTCTTTTTTACGCTCTCTGTGTCGGCTACGCTACACCCTGACCCGTTGCCATAGCAACTGACAACAGCTCCATGAGTGTGTCAGGATTAAACACCAATAAACACGCAAAGAACAAAACATTCAGTCTGTTAAGGTATTAGTTTTGAGGCGTGGTGTTTATTTTGTAATTATTAATAATGGTCCGGACACAGCAGTGGTAGATTAGCTAATTTAAGTACCTGCTCTATTGATTATCTGTCAGAGTTGGTGTGTGGGTCGCCATTTTGTTTTTAAACTGAGCCGAAACTCACTGAATTCTGCAGCTCATCTAAGGTTGTCAAAGTCAAGCTAGCATAGCTACTTCCCTCTCCCTCGCTATTTTTGTTTTTAAATTAGGACTTTTTGCTGACTTTACCTAGTTGTCGTAGTGTTGACAATTAGTTGAAAAGCACCTGTGTTCCTTTTTCTTTTATATACCACACGCACGTTTAAGATTTAGCGTGTAATGTTGACAGCAATGGGGATTGGCAGGCTTTTTGGGGGGTCAGGATGACGTCACATTACATCGTGTCTATAGACACTCATTGGGATGTAATGTTGTTTTGCTCGCACTAAGGTGAAAAACTGACAGAAAAGAGAAAATGTATGCAATATAAATGTAAAACACTGCTTAGATATCAAGCTCTTTGTTGTGTTTGCCCAGATAATATCTTTCCAGTCAGTCTGCCGAGATTTTGTTTTCCTCTCTTTCAAATCTACATGGAGCGAAACAAAGAGAGATGTCAATAAAGAAAAGTCTCCAACCTAAAGACATTAAGAAAAATGGGCAAGAAAGCCAAGAAAATTAAAACGATAGCTTTTGTTCTTGTTTTTAGGTGAGGATTCTTTTTTTTTTTTTTTTATCTCTTCCAGTTCTTTTGCCCGTGTAATTCTGACCTCCCTTTTATGTTATCACAGTGAGCAAATATATAATTGCGGTGACCACCGCTGTTAGACTAATTTCTGTATAAATACAGAAATTAGTCTAACAATTAATTAATTAATTAATAATTCAGTTTTGCAAATTTGCAAAACTGAATTATTGAACAGTGTGTCGTCTCAGTCGCGTGTTTAGTTTTCCACCGTTGAACTGAAATTGTGGTGGTCTCTGGTTGCCGACGGCAGCCTTTCGTTACTGTTTGCCTCCATTCTGTCCATTTCCTGTTGCCTTTCAGCTGCTCTCTGTTAGCCATTGTCTCTGTGTGTGTGACAACCGGCTGCTTGTCTGGCCACCTTGCCAGATTATTGTCTCACTCCGGCTCCAGCCAGTTGAACTTATGCGGTGCATTTCTTACACTGCCTGCCAGTTCCTGCCTGGAGCTCGTTGGGATTGTTTTGTAATTATGTTTTTTTGGTTAAAGTCATTTTACATTTCTTACTTGCCCGTCCACTGAGGGGTGCGTGCAGTCGGGTGCTCTCCCATACGGTATGCAAGAGAAATAATAATGACCAGGCACATTTTATTTGCTATGCTGGTGAAATGTCTCCCCATTTTTAGACTTTTCCACATTTTGTCAAGTTTCAACCACAGACTGAATGTATATTTGATTTGGGTTTCATATGAAAGACCAACTCAGAGGTTTGTTACAGAACAGTGAACATCATGAAGACCAAGGAGGCCATCAGAATGGTCACACATGAAGACGATTGCAGTAGGTTGGCACTACAATCTTTCACAGCAGCAGAGAAAACAGACTTTCATCAGTTTTACCATCAGCCTTTGCTTGAAGGAGCAGTGTTATGTAAAATCGGCTATTTTGGAGGATTTTTATAGCCACTGAAGTTAACATCGTTACTTGATTGTGCTATAAAATGGCTCTTTGTGTCGGGGAAAAACCTTTAAACACACTTTAACCATGACAGGTAAAATCTACCTTCAGAGATTTATGAGCAAATGTCAAAGTTTCACAGAAAACATTGCCTGTTCACTTAAAACCCCGGTTATTAGACGTGAACTGTGTCACGCCACACGAGACCTCTCGCATATTGTGTTTCGGCGTTCACACCGGCCACTTTCCAGAGTCGGTTTAACTAGAGAAAACCCCCGGCAGATCAATGTGTTTACTGTATTTGCCCCTGGGTGTGTAGCAGTGATTACCGAAGTGTTCAGCCACCCGGATAGAGAGATCAAACATCAACACGGATTCCTTTTCTTGCCAGAAGAGGAGTTCGATACCAAAGGTTCAGGGCACGCGACACTTTAATAACGACGCTCAGTCAACTCTTGTTTGAGGTCTCTAACCGCGAAGTTAGAGAAGATGATCAGAAAGATTTGTTCACCTTCTTAAAAAGATTTAAGTTTACCCCCCTCTAATGTTAACTTATCCACATTCAGTCAGTGTAGATTGGAGCTACCTCTGGAGTAAAAGTAGCTTTCAGTAAACTGTGCGGACGCATTATTTGTCGCCGATTTTTAACAATCACAGCTGTATTTTTAATGCGCGAAAGCTGCAAAGCTCTTTTTTTTTTTTTTTTTTTCACTTTACAATAAAAGGCTTTTATTAGCCTGTGGAGCTACCATCATGCTCTGTTTGGTTTACCTCTCCCTGGATGTTAGCTGGAATGCTAGTTACTTTTTTTAGTATATATTTATTTTTCTTTCATTATTTATTGGTTAGTATTGTATTTTGGAGGTGTTATTTGTTCCTCTAAACGTTCACATTAAAATTAATGTTGCATAAATATTTTTAATCGCAACATAATTGCGTCCTGGTTCATGTAAACACTTTGTATGCAAAAATGTCAATCAAAATACCAATGAGAGTCGTGACGCAGCACACAAAAGAAAATCCAGAAGACACACACATCGAGGTAAAACCTGAGCCCCAGTTCTGTCATGCAGACCATTTCCACCTCAGCCCTCCCACACACACACACACACACACACACACACACACCGTCTGACCTCAATAAGCCAAGAGGTGAGTGTGTGTGCGCGCGCTCACAGCGTGGACCCATGGCTCTGCTCGTTTGCGACGCGTGTCGGCATGCGACCGCCGGACCATCAGTCATGATTGGATCCCTGGTCCACTGCGGGCCAGAGCCTTCATTTCCAGGTGACCCTCTGGGAAACAGCATGGCAGTGATGGAGTGAGGGGTGTTCAACGATATGCGTGTGTGTGTGTGTGTGTGTATGAAAAAATGAAAGACTGCTCATTGAAGTGGTCATTGTTGCAGGTGACAGCTGGCAGCAACATCTGCTCAGCTGGAGTAAAAAAAGTCAACCACATCAGACGGCATCGGTTTGAATCCCAAATGAGCCTTTTAAAAATAATGTTTTGCATTGTTTTAATTTTACAGTGGCTCTCAAAAATCTACATACTGCTGTATTTCTCTACCGATTTTTGTGATATAAATTTTTTTTGATTGTAATAAATAGTTTAAAGATATATCCCTGTGGATTTCAACTGGAAAAAACCCTAGAACTATAAGCAGTTATCAACAGGTTCTAAGCCTCGCTGGGTTTCCATCATAAATGTCCACAAAACTTTATGGATATTCTGCTAATGACTAAATAACTCATCTTTGCAATTGTAGTGTTTCAGTTAAATAAGAGACACAATTAAAATGACACGTGAACAAGTTTGTTTACACGGCAAGTCATTAAGAAAATATGCCCCTCCCTCGTCCTGTTACCACTTCCTGTTGACATCTTTGTCATTTCTGCCAGTAACAACTTCCGGTTGTTGGTCACATGAATTGTGTGACGCGGAAATGATAGTTTTTTTGAAATGCATCAATTTCTGTTGAGCCGAAACATCACCTCATCCTAACACAAAAGCTTTTCATCAAAAAATATTGGGTTTTGTTGGAATTGGTGTGCTTCCTTTAGTGGAACTTATTCTCGTAATTATGCAATGTTTCGGTTAATAGAAAGCAGCTACTTTGTCTCTTGGGATGTGGACTGAGTTGGAAGTATCCAGGACAGTTCTCATTCCTTAAAGCTTGTTGTCATTAAAACAAAAACCCTGCGTAGCATTTTTTTTTTTTTTGCAGAAGCCGCTCTGTTAAGGCAGCCTTCAATTCAATTTAAACACTCCGTTTTTTGGCCATTTTTTTGGCAGGAGTCAATCAACACTCCACATCTTGACTTGGCGACATTTGCTTGCTCTGTATCGCAAAACATCTCCAAGTTGCTCAGATTGTTGGAACATTTCTTCTACCTGAACCCCTTCAGGTTTTCTAATGTCAAATTAAGATCTGAATTTTGTCAACAGTTCTTCTGTCATTCTGAAAGATTCTCGCAGCTCTGCTCTTTAGTCCGGTGTCAGTTTTTATGTCCCAAAAGTGTCACATTCTCCAGCTTAGTGGTGACATGCTACTGTGCAGTTAGTACACTTCGTACTTGAGATTACTTTTATCCCTTACGATATCTCCAGAGACTCTGGCTTTGGCAAAAGGTTACCAATAAGAGAAAAGCACTAAAATCTGCTCAACTCATTCTTGAGTTGCCTCTGCAAAGCATGTTAGTTGTTATTTTGGGGTTTTTTTCAATATTTTCTCTATCAACTTCTTTTTGTATTTCACTTTATTTGCGCTACATAAAAAAAATACTTATCAAAGTGTTTTACATTACAAAAAGAGGCATATATAAAATTGTGAAACCTTTATTGCAGTATTACTGGAAATGCTTCTATTTACATAGTTTTGTATTGTATAGCATCACTGTGATCACCAGCTGCTCAGTGACTCATCCTACGTGTGTGTGTGTGTGTGTGTGTGTCATCTTACAGTTTTAGAGCAACAAATGAGTTTCACTGTAATTGTAAGATGAGAAGAACATCCATTAAAGGCCTGGTTAGAGGTTACGTTTGCTGTATGACTGAGAGTTTTATTGTGTTTACATCCAGAATTAAAGTCTAAGATTCTCTGCCACATTCTCACCATCCACTCATTCCAATCTCTACATTTCTTTGCATTCCATATGGGAATTTCTTTTTTTCTTTTTGGTGTTACCTCAGGATCAGCACACACACACAAACACACACACACACACAGAGTCACTTCCTCATGTTTGAATTCTTGCTCCCTTGACAACACGAACATCACCGAAACATGAAGTGTGAGTCGGATACGGCCACCTTGAATAGAACATTGAATCTGGGCACAATGGGAAAACCGTCCCTCCATCGCGACAGGAACCCTTCATTCTGATAACTCTTTAATTGGCTTTGCGGCAATAACGAACCAAAAAATTCAGACAAGTTCAACAACTGAACTTTTTGTTAAAAAGTAAAGCAGAAGTTGCCAAAAAGCTTTTAAATAACAAGCGGCTACGTTTTGACTCGTGTCTCTTGTCTTGCAGTGGGGAGATTTGATTCAGCACAGATTAGATTAGTTCCTCCAAAAATAAACACGGTTTTAAACATCCAAACAGATCTTCTGCATAAAAGGCTACAATAAAGGTCATTTCTTAGTCTTAAATTGTTATGTATACAAATTGGGAGATAAATGTGTCCCCAGATTAAACCTCAGAAGAAGAAGAAAATCTCTTTAAATGCCAAATGAGAGGATTTTTACTAACTTTTGATTTCAATTTCCTGTTGAAATGGTTAACATATGGTGGCTCTCAAAATTGAACCCAAATTACAGTTCATCAGGAGATGTATGTAAACTTCTGACTTTAGAGTGAGTTAGCAATAACATGAATCACATGTTACTACTGGAGGAAATGACGAAGAATATGACAGGAAGTGGTTGAGGATGATGGCGTGGAATGTTTCTTTTTTAACATCACATGGACATTCTTATCCCCATGTGATTTTAATTGCGTTGCTTATTTTATAAAACCACTGCAGTGTTGAAATTGGTGTTTTTTCGGCTTTTAGCAAAATATCAACAAAGGTTTGCCCACATTTGTCACGGAATCGCAGTTAGACAAACTTGAAAGTAAATCTTAAAATCATACATGAATGAGTTTGTTCACGTGATAAGTCATTAAAAAAACATTCCATGATCCTTCAGCTGCTTGCTTTTTTTGTTGTTTGTACCAGTGGCCAACATCTGGCTGTTGATCATGTGACTCATGCGACGTGGAAAAAAAAGTTTCCAGTGCAGTTTTGCCAAACGAGCCAATTCTGATACGGTCAGAAAATAAAAATCACCACCTCATCCTAAACAAGTTCTTTCAAAATTGGCTCGTTTCCATTAAGCAAATTTATTTTTTTAAAAATCTGACGTTATATGGTCAATGAAAACATAGTTAATATCAATAAAATATTAACTCCAGAACGTAAGTCCAACAATGGATAGCAAAATATTCCAGGATTGCGCTGTGACTGTTTTTCTGTAAATATGGTCACTTTTGCACAAATAAAGGATCTTGATCTAATCATAGTTGGACCCACCAAGGGGTCGAACAACAGTGAGAGAGTGTGTGTGTGGGTGTGTGTGTGTGAGTGTGTGTGAGCATGTGACCGACTGTGCCTTGTTGGTCAAACAGGAAATCCATTATACCAGCCTCCACAGATCAAGTCGCACACAGACACACATTAATGTGGCTAATGTCTACACATTAGGGCCATTACTGGAAATGTTATCGTTTTCATCCGTGGCAGTTCCAGCTGCCTTGCGCCTGGCCTGCTGCGACGCCTCGTTTTAAAATATCCAGAGTGCTTTCAATCATCCGAGGGCGGCTGAGCCTTTCCAGCACCGGAGCAAAAAAAAAAAAAAAAAAAAAACCCAAAAAAAGACCAATTTCAGCCACTGCAGAAAGAGAGAGAGAGAGAGAGAGACAGTCAACGCTGCCCAAAAACTCACTCTGATGTTGAAAAGCGAAAGCGTCTAATTGGCTCGAGTTACACACCGACGTGAGAGTAGACAACACCAGATGGTATGTTTCTCCTTTTTTTTTTCTTTCTCAGTTAAAAGGTGTTAATTGACTCCATGCTGATTGGAGTTGTCTCTCGAGGTTGGTTTTTTTTTTATTTAGAAGCTCAAACATGCCATCAAAGTTACAACACAAAATACCGGATTGCTTTTCTTTTCTTTTTATTATTATTATCTCAAGTTTTCAAGTTAACAGTTTTCACTTCACACGAAGCAGAAGCATCTGTTCATTCTGCTGAGACGACCGTCACAAACAAACACGAGTTCTGATCAGTAGATTAAAAATGTTTTCAGAATCAAACCCCTGGTCACTGATTAATGCATACGAAACACAATGGATTGCATATTTGATGTCAGCTTTTTAAAATATTTTCAAAAAGTTGCACGGTCGTCGTCGTGGTTTGATTCCTGAGGGGGGAAAAAAGAAAACTGCAGATCCCGTCTCGGCTACCCAGCTTGTTTCTGTTGGGCAAACTGCTCTCTCAAGTGGTTGTAAAATCCTGTCTGTGGTCTAATGTCACAGACTTTACCACAGAAACTGATGTTCAAATAAGAGCTAGTATGAAAACACTGAGGTGCGTTCAGACGCCAGTCCTCACCGGCTCAGTAGAAGAACCAGAACTGAGAACAAAAATGCTTTGACTGGATTCTGCAGCTCTCGGCTGTGAGGAAAAGCTCGTCACATGTTCAATTCCTTTTGATTCTGTCTTTATTATTGCCTGGACGGGCTGCGCAAGCTCTACAGTCCACCTCTGAAGTATCAACCTGCTGCAGTGGTTCTGCTTCCAGCTGCTGATTTGTGCCTTAAATGGCAGGTGAGGGATCCAGGGTAGATTAACGTTTGTATATTCAAATGAATTCCTCTGATTGCAGAACTTGTCAAATTCGACTGCAGTCTGTGTTCATCTAATGAATGAAATATCACAGTCGTTTCCTGTTGTTGTGCTGCGTCTTATACCCTACACTCTAGAGAGCGTTTAGTTGAAACTGATACAATTTGCGTTGGTTTGCTAATAATATTTTTGCTATTTTGACTCACTGAATCATGTGTGGTGTCCCTCTGGGCTCCGTCCTCGGTCCCACTCAGTTTACCCTGTACCTTGTCTCTATTGAGAACATATTAAATCTCTACAGGATTTCCTTTCACTGCTATGAAGATGACATTCAGCTTCACACTAGAGCAGAACCCATCTGGCCATTGACTCATCATCCTCACTCTTCTCTCTCACCACTTGTGTTGAGGAGGTGAAATCCTGGACGAACGCCAATCTCCTCGAACGAAACACCTCAAAAACAGAACCTTCCACATCAGATCCACTCATCGTTTTCCACCATGACGTTCTCTGACCACAACACCCCCCCCTTTCCCTCCACAGTAATAAGTCTCGGTGTAAAATTTCGTTCTCCTCTCAGATTTGAAACTTTCATTAAATACCTCTGCCATCTGAAGAACGTCTCTAAATACTGTCCATCACTTTCCTTTTCAGATGTTGGTCAGTTTGGCTAGAAGAGCCTTTTTTTCCCCACCTTAATTAATCAAATCGGCATCTGAAAACAATTTTTTCAGGTTAACTTTGTTGGAAAATTTTTATTTGTTTGACTGTCTGAAACATTTAAGTCCCATCAAATAAGCAAAGTAAAAATAAAAGAAGATCTGTAAGAGAGGAAATGCTTTTTCATGGTACCTGCTAAATAGCTTATACTTATTTAGCAGGTAACAAAGCACTTCCATCTTAAGTGAGGACACTTGATTTCTAGTTTGAACCTGTTGACTTTGTTACACATGATTTTGGCGTTTCACCGGTTCTTCGTTCATCCGGTGAATGAGGCTCAGAACAGTTTTATCAAACCGCTGTATGGATAAAACATTCATCTGTAAAGTCACGTTCCATCTAGTCTCACCCTTCATTCTTGGTCATAGTTTTTTTGCTTTTACCCATTTTTTGGTTGAAATGACCCAACTTCAGTTCCAACCACATGAACCCAATAATAACCCATTATAATGTAGTAGCATCAATTATTGATTTTTACAGATCTGGATACCTTCTGTACCTCCGTGGTTCTATTGTGTTCAGCATGCAACAATTCGACAAAAAAAAAATTGAATTAAAAAGTTGATGTGTGGCTGAAATCCAAGCAGCGATTGTTGAAGTTGGTTATGATTCGGTTTCCTTTGTTCACGTCAGACGAAACAAAAGCTTTGCATCAAAATGCCAAATCTTAAGTGCCATTATGATGCTTTTTGTTTCCTTCTGTTTAATATTGTGCTCTGCCCTTTGTTGTGTGGCCCGTTTTGAATTTTGAAAAATAGTTTGACATTTTCAGTAGATATACTTTTCTGCCTTTTTTTTATTTTTGGTTTGAACCCGCGAGTCCGTTTGCTTAGAGTGACAATCGGAGAAAAACAGGGAATTAAGTGAACAATTGTGTTGACTGTTTAAATCAGAGGAGGAAAACTTCAGGTTTCTACCAAGATACACACCAAAAGTCTTTTGTTACTATTTTTGACTGTATTTGCCACTTTTTAAACAATTACAAAGTACTTATCTGTAGGGATTGTTCCTTTGGGTTTGTGAATGTGCATTCGATTGATGGATGGCTTGCAGGGAATCTCTTGAAATGAAAACTATTTTTATTTCAAAATCCAAAAGTCCTTCACATTGCAGTTTCATTGACCAAAGATTTTTAGTTCAAAAACTTTGGATTTTAATTGATTTTTTCCAAAACAATGTTAGTAGTACAGCGAAACATTTAGAGCAGGTTCTTGGAACCGACGACGATGTGACGTAGAACAGACATGGCGGCTCGTTAGCCACATTAGAACCAGAATCCATTCCTATCATGAGCTGAAACACCTCCAACCATCTCCCACCTGTCATCTCGTCAAAAATAAGATGTATTTCTCCCTCTTCTATCCCTCCTCACCCCGAGGTTCTTTCCCACACACTCATTGAAGCACCACAGACTTGTGTGTTACACACATCTTCCACATGATCATGATCATGTTTTTCAATTTACCTCTCAGAAACACAAGTATGATTCAGGTTAATTTAAATGCCTTGAAACATTAATATTTACATACATTTCTTCAGCTTGATATAAGATTTCATCGACTTCTTGGAATACCAGCCCGCAGAATGACTCTTTGTATGGCAGCCTTCTGCAGCACTGCTGCCAAAACTACGTGCCAATATTCAGCACATCTGCCTCAACCATGACAGTGATTTTTTTTAGTCACATGCTGGTTATTTTGTCGAGTATAAGGCCAAAGGCATGACAGCGGCAGTCATATCAAACACGGCTCCATCCTGACTGTGCTGGTTCGGAAAAGGTCAACTCATAATTCCTGCCATGTCCGTTCTATTTTTGGAGCTAGGTGTCATTTGCCACCAAGTGGTTGGTGTAGAAAGTTTTAGGGTGAGGGTGCTGAGCGTATATTAAAAAAAAAACTTTTTCAAGATTTCATACTCTTTAAATAAAAGCTGCTGAGAAGCCAGAAGTGTTTCTGTTTTCACGTTACCTTCACTAGAAGAACTCTGGCCTAATGGAGTCTGGAGAGAAAGCAAAACATGATTCCAGTAGTCAGCAGCCCACTGTCTTAATGTCTAATCTGAGACTGAGTCCAAACCAGCGACAGGCCGTTTTCAAAACCAGCGGTGCAATCATAATCATGTAGAGAACCGAAATGTTTTAAAGTTTTCAACGTTGAAAGTGTGATTGGACTGAATGCAGACAGGGATTTCACATTGCAGCTGCTGACACAACTTTTATATTCTTCCATAGTGTGTAGAGTTCAACCTGGTTCCAGCAGATTTCTGTTCACACACTTAACAACTGCATCCACTGCAAAAACACAAAATCTTACCAAGTATTTTTTTTGCTTAGTTTCTAGTGCAAAATTCTTATTACACTTGAAATAAGACAAAACCAACTTACAAATAACTTGTCAGCAAGACATAGGAGCTGGTTTTCAGTCAATAATTCCTTAATATTGATGAAAAAGTACTCGATGCACTGGCAGGTTATTTCAGTTATAACAGTGAAATATCCTACCAGTGGATCTAGTACTTTTTAGTCAATATTGGGACATTAATCACTTCAAACAATCTCCTGTTTGTTGCTGAAAAGCAGCTTCTAAGACAATTTTGTCTTATTTCAGAATTTTGCAAAAGAAACTAAACTAAAAAATTACTTGGTAAGATTTAGAGTTTTTGTAGAGTCTACATCACGTTTCTCAAACGCCGTATCTGAACTATAGACTCTATAAAGGCACAAAGACAGAACTGCAAGGTAACAGTTGTGCGCTTAAACTTCATTTTATTAGTCAAATAAAATTAGCTTTTATTTATACAGTGCCAAATTACATCAAAGTGAAAAGATGTTAAAAATTCCTTAACTTTAAGAGTTACTCATTTAATGCAGAAAAGGCTGTAAGTTGTATTTTGTTAAAGTGTAGTTTTATCAATACCGCAGCTGGCCCTTTAAATGAAGGATTTCCCAACCAGTTATTAGGTTTAAGAGGAAATCATGTTTTCTCACAGGTTACATTTAGGTTTGGATTTTTTTCCTACATTATTACTATTTTAAAAAGGCTACATTTTGTGTTTATAAGTGTTGACTTTGACTAATATTTAAATTGGTTTGATATCTTGACATTCTGCAAAACATAGGAAATCAAAAGCCTGCAAACCCTTTTACACACCACTATAGTCAGTTGAACTGTCAGTAAAGCTTAGACCTTTATATCTCTGGTGTTAAATGACAAACTGAGCACTGTTGTTGCTGCTGTGGGGCTGGTGGGCTTCACAGGAAGTGGGACCCGATTTAAATCCTGTTCAGGGCCCTGTTCAGTCTTGCTCCGGCTCTGTTATTTATCAAACTGACTGAAGTCCAAACCTCTAAACCCAAAGCAGTGCTGATGGTCACACATTAGAGCTATGAATATTTGAGTGTTGGAAGAAAAATAAACTTCATACCTGATGTGAACCCCAGTACCTTTAGACTGCAGTTCTACCTATTGGGAACTGAAAGGGCAGAAAAGCGAACTGGAACATATAAGACATGCTGTCGGTCGTAAACTGGCCTCCTACCGCTTCGTCCTTGGGAGACTGACCCATCTTCTGCCAGGCCACTGTGAGTCACCCATCTTTTCCCTCCATGGGTGGCGCTCTGCTTTGTTAGCTAGCAGTAGGAAAACAACAGTCTTTGTATCTGCTTTCCTCTCCATCTGTCCCAACTGTTCTCTCTCGTCTTTATTTTCCGCTGCTCTCTCGCTCTCTCAGAGTTGTTCTTTATTGTTGTTCATCCCTGATAGAGACTGACTGAACTCATGCTCCCCACTGTAGGTCACATCTGGCTGCAAGACAGCGTACATTTGGGCTTATGGTCCATTATGTTCCACATCTGGCCACCCAGGGCACTCAGTGGAGCAACATGAAAAAATAAAACAGCCTTCTGTACTCTGATCATTTCTCCCGCTAACATATTGTTCCAAATGCATTAAAGGGGCAGTGGTATGTGTTTTCCAGGTACGTAGTGCTATTTTATAGCACAATGAGGTGACGGTGTTAGCTTTTTTTTAAAAAAATGCTATACATATCAAATGTGACTTAAAATTAATTTGGCACCTGTCTCTTTAAAAACTCCTGCTCTTTCTGAAACTCCACCCTCAGAAAGTCGTCAAATCATGGCTCTTCTATTAAGCTTTTAACAGCATTTTTATAAGAGAAGTAGCTCTTATAATGATGTGCAGTTCCATCAGGTGTTTGCTAATTGCTACTGGCTAGTCTGAAGGAGCTGTGGGAGTTCCGCTCTTCTGTGAGGTGGAAGCGCAGAAACGTAGAAAATGCAGCTCCAAGGAGGAGCTTCATCCTCAAAGGCGGAGCTAGGTCTACCCAAGTGTTTTGCACAGCTGGATGGTTGCTATGGGAGACTAAATGATTTCTCAAGCACACAGGAAAGATTCAAACAACACTCCAGGTATGTTTTTGATGAGAGAATAGCATTTCAACATGATATAAAGCTTAAAAAAAAAAGAAGAAAGGACTCAATTTTACGCTATACCGCCTCTTCAACATCCTTCCCATCATGACTTAAAGCTCTTGGTTTTCAGCACCGCAGAGCAGCTCAGATTGAAATCCACTCCCCAGCAGTTTCTCCTCCGTCTTCACACAGGCACCGTTCAGCAGTTCTCAACTAACTGAAGTATGGATGGATGTCAGGCTGTAATTTCTGTCCCCAGGCGTACTCAATCTGGCACTGCGGAGCACTCAAGCTATCCATTTCCCCCACTTTTTTTCAGTTCGCGCCGGTAGCAATTGCCTGTTTATAGACGCTCCTGGCAGGCTGAACATGTGTGGCTCTGTGAACTCTGCATAGGCGCTGCAGAGTTTGCCAGCTGGCCGTATCTCATCTGTCTGCTGCTGCTGCGGCAGGTTAGCGGCGACGTCATGAAGCTGCTATTTTCAGTCCACGAAAACATCCACATCAGTGTCAGTACATTAGCCCTCAGTGACAGGGGCCCGGGGCACCGCTGGTAGAATGGAGCCAGGAGTATTTATTATGTTTATCATCATATTTATCATAGAAATATGTGTCTCATAGGTGACAATTCTAAGGAAGGGAGTTATTTAATAGAAATGAGTCAATCAAGGATGGAGTAAATACACAATAAACAGACAAAAGTGTCAAAATATGTCTCAACGTCTGACGTTCCAATCTGTTTACTCGGTGAACTGTGGATTTTTTTCCACTCATTTTTCTTGTCCAGTGAGTTTCAGTTGGTGTGGCATTCAGTTCTTTGTCGTTCCAATGCTGCCACTCCATGGCGAACTGGAGAACTGCAGGATCTTTTCCAACTACTTCCTTTGCACATCTTTCCCAATGGAAATCATTAAGTCTATTCAGCAAGACGGCTTGAAAAAATCGGACCGCTCCAACGTATAAATTCTAGAGGTTTCTACGGTGCTTTGTGTTCATAACACTTTTAACTTTTCCAGATTTTTATAAGCTGCAACCATAAACCTTAATGCATGTAAGGGAGTATAAGATCAAAAGATATTTTTAAATATGTCTGCAAGTCAAAATCTGAAGGGTGTGACATGTGCATACTGTTAAAAACATACACTGAATTATTTTCTTACTAGGACATTATTAATAGTTTTAATTGCTATTATCAGAATAATTATAAGATTTATAATCTAGAGCATTTAGCCCCATTGCTTTTAGCCTTAAACACAACTCTATTCATCAGTAGCTACTGTCCTGCAATTTTTAGATCAACACAGTTGAACTAGTTATGAACGACTCATTGCCAAGCCTCTGCTGTGCTGAATCAGTAAATGCTGATGAGGGAATCCGCTCATTTGCTTCAGGTGTGTTCGCAGGTCAGTTCCACATGTGGTCATGTAAACGGTGATGTTGAAGGACAGAACATTGCTTCTGCCAGTGGCAGTGAAATGCGTTTTCAAAATTTATTGAAATGCAACAAAAATACAAGATCTTTCGCACATTTGGAAAAACAAGCAACATTTAAGTGCCTTGTTGCGTTTGCCCATTTAATGCTGCAGGAAGTTTTATCGCTTTTATACCGAGCTACATTCAGGGGGCTAAACTAACGTGACGGTTCCCATTTACCATGGAGGTCAGAGGTCAGATCTTCAGAATGCTGCTACGCTCAGGATAACCGTGTTCTGGTTGGACGGTGGAAAACCTGCAGGAAATGCTGGTTGTTTTGCTCTTACTTGGACAATAACTAAGAAAGCTACAAATATGTAGTTAAACTTTAATTGCAGACGGATTTTTAAGGGGAAAACCTTTCAATGGCCCAATTTCAAAGTTAAGGGTGAATCAAGTTGATTTTCTTGATTATGAAACTCAAACTCTGACTTCCAATAGCAAATGACAACATTAGCCTGTCTGTGTAGCGTGAGTATCAGAGCTGATTACACAACGACAAACAGCTTCGCTCAAGTAATTCAGCCTAATCATGATAACAGTCCTATTTATCTTCAGTTGTATGGTAGCCCTAGCTTTAGACATGAAAAGAGGATGCTAGCTTGGTAAGCGTTGCCATGGTAATGATTGGATCGTGTTTACGTTTGCTTAGAAATGATAGGACAGGACTTAAAATCTGGGTGGGAAAAGTTTGTGCATTGCTTGAAACTAAAGGCACTCAGAAAAAAAAAAACCTTTTGGGAAATCTTGACAATCTTAAGGATGTTAGCGTTCTGTAGCTAAGGCTAAAGCTATACCAACAAATTACTTTTTTCCTAAGCAGGCTGGCTTAAAAAATCAGGAGCATTGTATGGCCTTTTTCCACTAGCACCTAGCAACGCAGCTCAGCTTGGCTAAACTCTACATAGTTCACCTGTAGTGGGTGGTCGTCATATACTTATTCAGTCCCACAGACTGAAAACTCCTGATCTGTGCAGAAGAAAAACAACAATGGAAACTGTGAACTGCTAAGTCTGCCATTGTCCTTAAAACTCCTAATACACTCGGCTGATGTTTTGAGTTTTCACAAAACAGCAATATTGGCAGGAATATTGTACGGGAGTCACAACCAGTGACTCTAAGCACCTAGCCAGTGAGTAAGCGACATTGTTCTGACGTCGCGACTCCGTGCTTTTCCAATCCCACATAAACATTAGTCGTGGAAAATGTCGCAGAACCGAGTCGAACCATGCTGAGTGGATATTAGTGGAAAAGGGCCAATAATGTACATTTTCGGAGCAATACATTCCATCATATCACAGTGCTTTCCATCGGGGTTCACAGCCTTCCAGCATCTTCACCTTTTGTGACATCACAACCACAAACAACAAAGGGAAGAAAAAAAATCTGAGGTTTCAACAAATAAAAACCTTAAAATTGAGTAAGAGATATACATCCAGCCCGCATGTGTCAATACCTGTAGAACCTCCTTTCATTGAAAGCGGCATGTCTTTACCAGCTTCACACAGCTGGAGACTGACGTTTTTGCTCACCTATCTTTGAAAAATAACAGTGAGGCTGGATGGAGGGATTACTAACAACAGTTTTTAAGTCTTAAGTCTCACCACCGTCCATCTTCTCTTCAACACTGACCCGCTTCCTCATTCCTGCTAGAAAAGCGGTAATCTCTACAGCATGATGCTGCCACCACCAAGTTTCACACACACCGTCTGAATATCACATTTGGATCTGACCAGAGCGCACTTTTCAAAATTTTTGTCTGTCAACATGGCTTGTTGGAAACTTTAAACAACTTTAATCGTAGCTTTCGTTCATCAATGGCTGCCTTCTTTTCATTCTTCTGTAAATGCCAGATGCCTGGAGCGAATGATGAATTCTCCAAACTGAGCGGCCAATCTCTGCAGCTCCTCTATTTTTGTCAGGGGCCTCTTGGCTGGTTCTCTGATTAATGCGTTCCTTGAAATGAGTGGTTGTGATGTGACAAAATGTGAAAGGGTTCAATGATTAGGAGTACTGTAACATTAATTAATACTTAATACATTATACGTTACATATGAACCAGGGTTGGTTAATAATAACTGCCATTCTTAAGGCACCATCTGAGACTTATGGCTTTCTATAGTTGTTTTGGACTCACACAGGAGAAGTTGCATTCAGTTTACTGCGATGGCATGTTAGAGCCATTGTAGACAGAAAAAAAAAAAACAGTAAATTTTCACCAAAAAAACCTCACAGTTTTAGAAAAACTAGAAAATTTGAGTTTGAAAAGTCAAAATGGCTTGAAAATCTCTGAAATTTGAGGGGAAAAAAGGTGGAAATTTCACCGACTTTCTAGAAAAACATTTTGAAATTGATCTCACAAATTTTCTAGAAAAATCTTGGAAGACTTTTGAGTTCCAAAGCCTGAACATTTTCGATTTTTAAAACAGAAATTTTGATGTCTTTTTTCTCAAAAATGTCTGAGAAAATGTTGCGAGCAAATTTTTTGCTTTTCCCAGAAAATGTCTGCGCTTAACCTCAAACTTTCTGAGCGTTTTCTGGCAATTTTGACTTTCAAGGAGATCAAATTTTGAGACTGAGCTCAATATTTCTGTTTTTTGGTGAAAATGTACTACTAGTTTATTTTTTCTTTTCTATCTACAGTGGTCCCAACACGTCATTGTAGTTTACAAATATATATATTTTACATTTCTCTGAAATCAAAATTACAAAATGATTTCCAGCATTCTATATTACTAATTTTCTACAGTATATCTCTGTTATATATTTACCCTGTATGTAATCTAACAGTCTCAGTGTAAGGGTTTACTTACAGTGATGCTTTGCATCTTTGTAGAGGAGGGTTTTGTTTTCTTAGGAAGTCAAGGAGGAGAGTGAAAAATAGTGCATTTATAGTGGCAATGAAACACTTGCTGTCTTATGCAGGGCAACATTTCCTAAATCTCCCCAGCAGACAGCTCACTAAGGCGTTGGGTTTTACAGGTGACAGTCATGTTGGCGTCCAGGTCGCCTCGGGTTCCAGACCTCTCCTTGACCTTAGTGCATTTTGCGAACATTTAACAGTATAAGTTAAGCTTCTCTTCCACTCCAGGATATTCCCCCCGTCTTTGTTGCTGTCAAGTTGTTTTTTTTTTACTTTCCTGAGCTCATCTTCTGCTGGCTGTTGTATTTCTGTGCGATCCCATAAGGAACGTGCGCGGCGACGGTGCCCATCTCCGCCGCTCCCTCCACGTGAAACATCTGGTCGTCGAAGTAGATGTGTGGCCGGATCTTCTCCAGCATGGGGCCCTTGGGGGCGCCGGCGAGGAACAGCGCCTCGTCGATCTCCAGCCCCCAGGCCCTGAGCGTCTTCAGCGCCCGGATCCCTGAGCTGGCCGCGCTGCGAGCCGTGACCAGGTATGTGCGGATGGGGCAGTCCAGGCGTTGGCCTTTGGCGTAGAACTTCTTCTGCAGCTTCCCCAGAGCCTCCAGGAAACCCTTCAGGGGACCCTGCAGAGCGGTAGAAAAGATGATAACTTGTTGCATCTTATGTATTCTTTTAGGGTGCATTCACACCAGCCCTGTTTAATCCACTTTAATCAAACTCTACTTTGTTTCGCCGAGATTGTCCAGTTCACCTGGGGAGGTGGGATCACGCCAGCTAACTGTAGATATTCTGCAAGTGTCGAAAAAACTCAATTTCGCAATTGCGGCATTTTCAATACATCCAAAATGCAATTAAAATTGCACATGAATAAGCTTCTCCTCACGATAGTCATTAAAAATTATGGATGTAAATACTTGTATGAGAAATAGTCACAGTTCAGCCCCCGCGCTAGCGCTCCTCATCTGTCAACCACCAGAGGAGACGTTGGTGTCTCATCCAACTCTTTCTACTCTGGAGCGGCTTCGTATGAGGCGTTTTGGGGAATTTGGAGTCGGCCATTTTACAAAAGAGCTAAGGACGCATCACAAACTCAACTTCTGATTAACTGTGTGATGCAGAGTGTCTACAAATAACTGTGTTGCTGCTGCTTACAAAGTGGCATGATGCAAAAAAATAAATAAATAAATAAAAATAGCATTTCCATTGCAGTTTTGCGAAATGCACACATTTTGATGTGGCTGAAAAACCACCACTCCACATGCAGGAAGTGCGCTACACCAAAGGCATTCTGGGGAATTACGACTAAAACAAGCATCAGAGTCTAGCGCTAGCAGCGGAAATGGCTCGTGGTCTTTTGCCAAAGACAAAAAAGGAAATCCTGCATCCGCTAAAATCTGACGCCACTCCATTTTTGCTTACAAGACAAAAGTTGTGCTCAGTGTCTTCTTCTGAGGTTTTTGTGTTGTTACTGTAGTTCTTGGTGTAGCGCCACCACAGGCCCAGAGGGGAACAGGCTTTTCAAACCATTTGGATAATTTGATACAGTGTGAAAGTGAACCCAAGCAGCTGAAAATGTAAGGAATGTTGTAGCTCTGGTCCTCAATCGAACTGAGTCTACCGGACCATCAGGTGTGAAAACACACATAGATGCAGCTCAAGCTCACTGTTTACACACAACATAGCCTGAATCTCAATAATTTATCATATTATTCTATGAAAATAACATTATAGATTAAAGGTTGTCTACAGTTTATTGGAAATACTTTAAAAAAGCAACAATCTTTTCTTTATTTATTTATTTTTTTAGATTAACATCAGGTTCCCTCTGTAGCAATGTCAGAGACAGAAACTGTAGAGAAAGTTTTACAGACGTGATCCAGGAGTCTGTCCTCGTTTTCCTTCTCGTGCTCGAAGAACTTGTCCAGGCCGTGGGTCTTAAAGATGCGCTCAGACTCGTCAGAGAACAGGACGGCGTCGCCATCGAACGCCACTCTCAGCTGAGACTCCGACACCTCGGTCAGCTTCTCCGGCATGAACATGGTTGCTGCTGCGATGCCTGAGCGCAGACACAGAGAGAGACAGGATAGACCGGCACGCACTCGCTTGAAGGACGTTAAATTAAGGACGTTAAAGGTCTTTCTGAAACTCCGCCTTCAGGAAGTCATCACAACATCTCTCCTCTATTAACCCTTTAAGAACCTTTTAAGTCTGCAGTGCGTTAGAGAAATAGAACAGTAACTTTCAGGAATTGATCAGGGAAAAAAGCATAACTATTGTAAACAAAAAGGTCATTTGCAAATATTACTGAATTAGCTCTCTAATTCAGTAATATTTGCCTGAAAGGCAACGGGCAAACTTTTTATTCATCAGCCATTTTCTAAATGGGGACAAATTTTTCTTTTTGTCATTTAAAAGTAAGAAAATAAAAAACAATAATAATATATTGTCAGAATCACTTGGTATTTTTTTTCACTTGCCCCTCAGAATTTAAGTGAGAAGAAAAGCAAGACATAAAAGTCTTGCTTTTATGTCTTGCTTTGTCGGTTGTTGAAATTTTCCACTTTGTCGGTTGTTGAAATGGAAGAAATATATTTGTTATAGTCAAAAACACACATTTTTTCAAATTTTGCACATCATAATTCTCTTTTTAACTTTGCATCCTCTCTTTTAGGAAAAACAAAGTTCCACAAGGAGAGAAAAACTACTTTAAAAATATTTTAATCTTGATTTTTTTTTTTTTCTTTTTTCTTGCACAAGACTTTTAAAGTCAAAACAAAAAACGCAGCTTTCCTGAAATCTTCTACTTAAAATGGAGAACAATTTGAATTATTATGTGGAAAACAAAGTTTCCCATGTCTCTTCTAAACATCACACCATCAACCTAAAAGACTAAATGGCCGTCAGAAAGTCGTCGTGTGTGCAGTGGTGTGTTCTGACCTTCAGCCAGCGCCTCCCTGACTTTCTCAGCGTCTGCAGACAGGTAGAGGTTGGTGTGCCAGGCCTTCAGGTAGCCAATCGGACTGCTTCCTCCGGTCATACAGAACCTCTCAATAAATAAGTCTGGGAACGAGACCAACAGACAGCAGCAAGGTTTTATATTGCATTGCATACCGTGGAGTTGAGTGTCAGCATTCCTTAAAGGGGCAGTGTTATGTTTAAGTACCATTTTATAGCATAGTTAAGTAACTGTGTTACCTTATGTTTTAAAAATTCTATAGATATCAAATATAACAGAAATTTCATTTCCTGATTTAATGTCTTCAAATTGGGCCTCTGTCTCTTTAAAAGCTCCTGCTCTTTCTGAAACTCCGCCTTCAGGAAGTCATCACAACATCTCTCCTCTATTAACCCTTTAAGAACCTTTTAAACAGCATTTCACTGAGAAGTAGGTCATATAAGGAGCAGAGCGGATACTCAGTTCCACCAATTAGGTGTTTGCTAATTGCTCCTGGCTAGTCTGAAGGAGCCGAGTGGGGGTTGAAAGCTCAGAAGTTTGGAAACTGCAGCTCCGACAGCCAGCTGAATGGTTGCCATGGGAGATTAAATGATTTGTAAAACATTCAGGAAAGAATCAAAGCAAAACTCCATTTACATTTGAGATGAGGGAATAACATTATAACAAGATGTGAAGCTCAAAAAGTCGATTTTACATAATACCGTCCCTTTAAATAAGCAGCTTATAAACGTAATTACATTTTAATAACAATAATAAGTTTAGGATTGTTGGTTGTTAATATGAAATGCTGCTGAACAACAGAGCTGTAAGGACTGAGTCTGTGTTTTTTTATTTTGTCCTGCAAGGTCTTAACTCGCTGCTGTGGCTGGATGGAAAGAGCAGAGCAGATACAGCATGAGGAGAACGACGGGAGAACACTGACAGGGAGTAACTAGATCCATGATTCCAGATCCTATCTGCTCTCCCGGGTGGAATGAGAGGATATTCGCAAGAGCAGAGCGGGAGAGACGGACAGGAAGGTCAGAAGGAATGTTTTAGAAGAAGTTAGGAGGAGTAGAAGGTTCAGAAAGAAGCACAATGAACCCGAAACCAGGGAAATATTACGTAACGTAACAGAAGGTTAATGAGGGTGGGGAGATATGACTGGATATGGTCATAATCACAGTGCATTGATAAAGAATATCATATCCTATAACTTTAAGCTCTTTCAGAGTGGATAGCATTAGCCATGGATTTGCAATAGGATTTAGGTCTGGACTTTGACTGGGCCATGTGAACACAGTTCTGACATTACCCCTCAAGCTGGAAAAGTGTATTTGTACTGTTGTGGTGATCAAAATCATAAACTGGCTTTTTAAGTTTGAAAAAATATGCAAAAGCACCATTAGAAATACAAAACATATGTTAAATACACAATCCAAACTTCAGAAATAATAAATATACATGTATAAAAGTTGCTGAAGTGTAAAAAAGAAAAAGAAAAAAAAAAACCACCAAAAGCAAATCTTACATTCTCATGAATTATTTTCAATAAAACACCAAATAAATACAGTTTAATCTTATAATCCTCCCTAAATAAATGAAAGAAAAACATTTACGCATTTGTGACGTAACCACTCTGCAAATTAGATACCTCGTAACTGTGCTCTAATCTGTCTATTGCTTTTACATTTAGATTTAATTTAGATCTAAAAAAAAAAACAAAAAACACAGTGTCACCGGAAACCCCTTTATTTTGTTTTATTTTATCACCACAGATTTCCTCATGTTTTTAAATCTCAAAAGTTTTTATGTCACAGACTGTAGAAACAGAACCTTGAAGATCGCAGGCGTGTGCTGAACATGGTTTTATCAATCAAATGAGCTGTTTTACTGTGCCAAATTACATCAATGTAAAAAAATATATTTAAAAAGTCATTAAAGCCAGTCACTGAGAAGTAACAGACTGGTGGACTCAAAGGAATTAAGTCCTCTTCATTTTTTTAAATTCTTTTTTTGTTTCCTGGCTGCATGAATGTTTTCAGATCATTCATCTTGGATTCATTTTCTGGCTCAGAGGATCTAAAACATTATCATATCAAAGCAGGAAATCAGCAGGACAACAAAGACACACTGTTGCCTCAATCAAGACCAACTCTTAGATGTTTATATTCATCTCTCACAGGATCTGTTTCGTGCTTCCACATGTAGGTTTTCTTGGGAAACGCTTACATAAGTCCCACATTAATGTTCTTTCAAACAACATCAAATCTTTGCTGCAATCTGATTATGCGTCACATTCTCCTGGATGTTTGGATTCGTTTCAGGATTAAGAGAAGAAGCTGTTGCTAAAGGACGGTCAGAGGTTCATTACATTGATGCATGCGCTTCTTCACACAGGGAGCCACCAAAACGACATCAAACGTAAAAGCATCTTGGTGTCTCTGCTCGTTGCTGTTTGTCTTTCGGGCCTCTTGGATTATTCTTCCATCCCGCGGGACTTAATCCTGAAGTCGACCCGGCCTGAAGGTCCGCGGATCTGAAAACATTAGAGGAGCTGAACAGGAAGCGGTCTGAGCGGAGAGAGTCACCAGAAGGCCTGAGATTTTCCCTGGGAAGGATCCAGTCACTCAGCTGTCCATACACTCCGCTGTTTATCTCTGAGCACAACTTGCGTCAGCTTCGGTACACAACCTTTGGATCATCTGAAATGTACCCAACATACTGTTCATGCACCTTGGAATTTGTCACAATATGTACTTAAATTGTATATTTCAAGGATGTTAAGTGACAGAGCTCCTCCACATCTAGAATTGTGAAGCTATGTGGATTAAGATGTTTTTGACAACTGGAAACATGTGGTCCATGTTCTCTTTAACAGGGATAGAGAAACTGGTTGAAGTTGACGGCAAGACAGACGGCTCTAAATTCAGGTTGCCGTGGCGACTGAAGTGGTAAGCATGGTTTCCTTAGGTCAAGAAAGGCTTGGCTGTAGCGTGTGGACTTTTCATGTTCTCCCTGTGGATTTGATTCAAGTTCCTCTAGTTTTCTCCCACAGTCCAGAGAAAAAAGTACGTTCGATTGATCGTTGTGTGTGCAACGTTCAGATCTGGCATTCGGATCCATCCCAGCAGAGTTGCACAGCTGGTTGCCCTGTTGCCTTGCAGCATGAAGTTCCTGGGATAAAAACCTGACCTAGCGTCTTTTTCGCACGGAGTTTGTTCTCCGTCTGCATGCATGGGTTCTCACCAGGTATCAAGCTTTTTCACACAGTCCAATCATATGCATGTGAGGTTTAACACTTGATTGATTGGCCTGTCTGTCTATGAGTTGACCTGTGATGGACTGGGTCTATCCAAGGAATACCCCACTCTGAGCCCAAAGAGTCCTCAATCAGCTCCCCACGATCCTGTGAGGTCAAGACGGTAAAGACGAGGGACGGACTGATGGATGGACACAGTGGAGACAAGACACATCCAGTCCATGTTCATAGGCCCTCACCACTCTCAGACCTTGATTCGATTTCCTTCCTTGCTCCTCCACATCTAGAGGATTCAGTTGAGATGACCTGGGCATCTGGTTCGACATCTTCATCCAGGAAGAGACCCAAAGGAAAACCCAGGACTGGCTGGAGGGAATATGTTGCTCTGCTGGCCGGGATATTCCTTGGAATTCCCTCTGAGGAAGTGAGCCGAGTAGCTGGGGAGAGAGAAGTCTGGGTCTGTCTGCCACGACTCGACCCCGGATTAAATGGAAGATAACGAATGGATAACGACCCTAAGATCCAAACCTAATCTTAACCCCCAACCCTTAATCACAAACTACACTGAGAGAGTTGCACAGCAGAAAGGATTCACCAAAGACAGAAGTCATGCGAGTCACTTTCACCTCTGTTCCTCCTTGGTGTTTTTGTTTTTCAGGTAATGTGTCTGTACGTCCCTTACTAGTGGTAACATTTCAAATTATCTACTGCAACAGGAAATGACAAACTGCATATTACCGGGAAAAACATTTGTTTGAAACATATATATCACAGCCAGTGACGTGTGGTGAGGTTCATAGCTGGTGAGGCACTGACTTAATCATAATCAGATTTACAAATACAAACCCCCTGCATGTTATTATTTACATAAGGAAATTCCCCGCATGCGGACAAAGCTGGAGGGCAGAAAGACAATTCTTCTAAATGTCATCCATAGCCGAGCTGTTGCCGTAGAATAATTCCGTTAACTCAATCAAACTTGGACATGCAGATGTTAATTTCGTGCTGTGCTCCACAGCAAAGGGAGAAACTGTTAAAGTACAACTCAAAACCACGACTTTCTCGCTTTCTACATCAGCACAGCTACAAGCAGACTCATTGGCATAGCAACTGACAACGGCACAAAAAAACCCACTCAGATATTTCCCACACAAAGAGCAGAACATTCAGTCTGTTGCAGTACTATGGTTTTAGGCTTAATGTTTATTTTGCAATTATTAATAAGTGATGGCTGTGGTAAGAGGAGAAAACTATAAATATATCACTGCACTTGATTTCTGTAAGGCTAGCTCTCTGTTACTGTCTCTTGCTCTGCAGTTGTGGAGTCACAATGTCCGGGATCATGAGCGCCCCCTGCCATGAGGCCAGAGAACTGCCTGCCTCACCTCCAATTTTTCACAGCATACCATGAAAAAACTCTGTGTCTGAGCACACCTACAGTAGCATCCTCCGACTCCTGATGAAGTTATTGCTCTGAAAGTTGCTTTTCCTACTCTCAGCTATGTATATTTTGGTTTCCTGCCTCTGCTGCTTTTTTTTATTTAGTTTTTTGGCAAGGAGAATGTGTTTGTTGTTCCTCGTCCATGGCTTCCTTTGTGCTAACCTGCTTTTGGGCCCTTTCCATATTCCCAAAGTAACAACATTTCCTGTTATCTACTATGTGTTTGAAATAGTAAGAAAGACGCTCCCTTGTTCACAAGAAAGACAGTTCTTCCATTTTCAGCTGCAAGATGTCCAAACTCCACCTAGTTTGAAAGTAAATAACTCTGACAAAAGCAGAAACAGATTGTAGCCTCTTATTCTCAATAAGATAAATGCATATGGAAGATTTCATAGTTAACTGCTACTGTAGTGACCAAAAGCTCAGAAAATGTGATTATTTTTTCCTATATTTAAAAAGTAGGATGCAACATGTGCAGTGAGATGATTAGCTAACTGTCGACACTAAACAGTAAAAGCTACTATGTTGATTACGGTTTGTCGAATGAAAAAAAAAAAATGCTCAAATTAATGTTCATCTTTGTGGAACTTACTGTGGTGATTGATGGTGTTGATGAGCCGGATCCCAACGTGAGCGTGGTTGTACGTCACCAAGACGATGTCGAACAGTTCCTCACTCTGGGGGTAAAGCTCCCTCAGCCGAGTGTTGACCGCCTCCAGAGCCTGTCAGAGGGGAAATGGAAACAGTCACCCTGGAAGAAGTTCAACTCAAACACCATCACGTCCCAGAAATCTGTGCAGATCTACAACCTTGACGAAAGGAAAAGCGGGTCCCGGCGCGAAGGGCTCATTCTCGTGCTCGATCTGGTATCTCAGGTATTCCTCCACTCCTTTCTGCTCGAACACCTTCTGCTCCCGCTCGGTCCGAAACAAGACCCGGGAAGAGACGGCCACCGTCACGGCGTTCTCTGGCTTTGGCTGAAGGAAAACAGAGATCTGGGTTGAGAGTTTAGTGAATTTAAGAATCAACCTGAAAGGAGAAGAACAAAATCAATCCATCAGTTTTATAATACATGGCAGAAGAAATTAGGGGTTAAGCCCTGTTTTTATATCCTTATAAACCCTTTGTAGACCAAATTATCTGAGGACAGAAACTTATTTCGGTTGATTGTATCTGTAATCCTGTTCATTCGGTTGTTAGCCAAACCTTGTGACCATGATGATATGAACGTAGATCAACCAGTGAATCAAAAGTTTTGCCTTTCGATTCAGTCAAAAATCTCCTGCCATCTGTCTCTTGCTCCATTTTTCCCTCCTGTGTGAACAAGAGCTCCAGATATTTAAACTTCACCTGGGAAAAGGGTATACAGTCTGTCTCGCTTCGCTATGTTGAGGTAAAACAAACTTACAGACAAGCTGCAAGTGTCAAACTACAAACTTTTGACTACATCCGAAATGTTGCAGATAGAAGAAGTATTTCCACACAAAATGTCCTCCAAGATTATTTTACTCATGAAAACACAATAAAGTACCTTGAACTAGTGTTTCCCAACTCTGGTTCTCAAGGCACATAGCCCTGCAGGTTTTACATGTTTTCCTGCTTTAACACACTTGATTCCAATCATTGCAGTTCAGCACAAGCCTGTTAGTCAGCAATCAATTGAAATCAGGTGTAATGAAGGAAACGCATAGGAAACATCTCGGACGGTGTGCACTGAGGACCAGGGTTGGCAAACGTTGCTATCAGCAGTAAAATGTG
Organism: Alfaro cultratus; assembly: GCA_903066825.1. Taxonomy (NCBI): domain Eukaryota; kingdom Metazoa; phylum Chordata; class Actinopteri; order Cyprinodontiformes; family Poeciliidae; genus Alfaro; species Alfaro cultratus. The sequence goes on along the minus strand of CAEFZX010028161.1, from coordinate 38,811 downwards.
ACTGTTACTATATCAACATTTTTTTAATTATTCCAAGAATGAAACTCAAGACCATTCGAGGATAATGTGTAAAATTAAACCTGTATGACAAAAACTATTTATAATCGGAGGAAAAAAATAAAAGTAGAACAATCGCCACCAAATAAGCATTTAATTTGCGTTAATGTTGAATTCTTTTCCTAAATCCCTCTCCTTCCATGGACTCAGGAGGAAAGATCAGGACGCCGTTCTGTCCTCATGTTACCTGATGTGTGTGTTTACTCTGTTGTATGGAGGGTGAGGGCAACATTCCTGCCAGGGCAGCAGGCATTAGTGCCCACAGCTGCACCCACTGGGTGATCACTGGTGGCTGTGCTTGTTTGACTTTTCCTCACAATGAGCTATGATCCGTCACCGCGCGGCCGCCGCTGACATGTTACCCACTTACCTGGTAACACACACACAAGGCCTTGACAGGACACATCTGAGCAAAAGCTAAACATAAACTGGAAGGTGCAAAATGATCCATAGGTGAATATGAAAAACAATTTATTTACCTGTTATAAGAGCCATTAGTCTTTGTAAAATGTCACTAATTTTCCTTAATGCCAGTATAACCAGGTGTCTGGTGTAGTGAGTGAGTATAGAGAGCTTATGATTTGTTTCTCTACGTTTTGCAGAGCTGGCCGGTTTGAGTCTTATCTATCCGACAGATTACAGTTTGTTCATCTGAACGCTAGATCTTCACTCTCCAGGATTACTTGTGGAGTTCCACAGAGTTGTGTGTTTGGCCCAATTGTTTTTACATCTGGTTTCAGGTTCTGCTGCAAGTTTCAAGTGATTTCCCGCCGTCGCTTCGTGCTGGTCCATAGGGAGTGACTGCTGCCAGTCAATGACTCGATGCAACCTGCTGGCTTCCCTGAGATGGAAACTTTTTAAACTACTTTATTTGAATAGTTAACTGAGCTTGTTGTACCGTTTTATCACTAAGGTTAATTGGAATCTATGTATGAAAAAATTTGAATTTTTTATTTTTTTTTTGCAAAGTACCTCTTCGAGACATTTGTTGTGAATTGAAGCTACATAAATAAAACTGAATTGAACTGAACTGAATTGCTACAAGAAATCCTTCAAAAGATGTCATCACTGGATTCATCAACATCAAATTAATGCTACTCTGATGTATGTATTTTCTACCTCTGGTATTTTGCATCTCTGGTCTCAGAGAAAACAGACAAAACTGCTGCTTAACAAAAAGTCACTCCAAAGACACTCCATTTAAATAACTCAGCTACTCATGCTAGTCTTTGGTGCAAGAACATGCGCCTGGCAAGGGACTGACGTAAAAGTTCACTCCTCATTACACTAAGGAGACAGCAAGGGAGGGCCCAGTCTAGACGGAGAAAACTGTTGCAAGCATGCAAAAGGAGATTATGAAGCCTACTGCAATTCATCATGCCATAAACTGATTTATTATTGTTGTGTTCAAACTTGTTGTCAGCTGGGCCAAAAAAAAAGCTCAAACATACATGAGTATGGGGGGCAAAACAATATAAATTTTTAAAAACTACGATCACCAAAAACGTTGCCCTTTATTTATTTTTTTATAGCAACTCAACAATAAAACAAGCATTAACTATTAGAATCAGATTTTTTTGTAGGAACTTCAAATTATTTTTGCACATTTTCCTTGTCAAATGCAAGGCCTCGAGTTTGATCTTATTTTGGGCTCAATTATATAAAACTGAAAAAATATATATTTTGTCTATTTTCAGCAATAAAAACAGGATCTGGGTGAGTCTCAATTTGAAAACACTTGCTGTATTTAGCCAAGTTTTACTACAGCAAATTAAAAGCAGTTTTGGGTATAACAAAGTGTTTAGAGCAAAAATCAGTGAGTAGATGTGATTTTATTTACCATGAAAATAGAAATAAAAACAGTTTGTGTTATACAACACAAACTGTTTTTATTAGCATTTTGTAAGTAGATTTTATTGCTTATTGTGACAGAATTATGCATGGTATGTTCCTTAATATTCACTGAGGCCATCACAGAACAGCTGTAATTTTACAAACAATCTTCATTCTCAAAGACGGGTCATATTAACTGATTTTGAAGGCACTTTTTTTATTAGCAGCTTTCAGATTAAATCATGCCACATTTTTGTTCATCTATAAATTTACCTAAATAACTTAGTTTTTTCTTTGAAAGGCACAAAGTGTTTTTCTGTGCATGTGCTCCATTGGTGCCATTTTGCCAGACGTCCACCCATAATGACACATAGGTACTTCATTTGCTCACAGTGTGAAATCAGCACAACACACGTGACGATGAATCGGGTCAAGCGGTTGGTTAGTAGCGCGGGTTCGTGTGCCATCATGCAGCCGTCACACAGAAGGTTAAACACGCAGGGGTGAAAGGTCGGCACGGATGCTCGCTCAGACACAGCGTGATGACGGGACATACTTACGAAGAACACGGCTCCCTCCACCTTCCGGGCCCGTCTGCCTGTCACCTTAGCAGAACGACAGTTTGTTTTTATTCAGCAGAAGGAAGCGTGCACATTTATTATTGTTATTATTATTAGAAGATGTCTGAATTTTCACTTTTTGCTATTTCCGGCAGATAACTCCAGCTTTTAGAGTAAGAGGAGGTGAAATCTCCCTCAGAGTTTCATGTTTGCAGACGACGCTGTGGTTTGTGACAGATTAGAGGGATGTACGAATCCTTTGGTGCAGTTTATCCGTTAGAGTCAGTTGACTCTATGAATAACATGTCACACAGTCTGGGAGTGACGGCCGAGCCAGAGTCCAGTTCTTTGCTGTGATTTGATACTGGAAGTGTTAACTGCCTGCCCTCTCCCCCAGCGGGGCTCCTTTACCCCAGAGGGAATTCATCAGTCGTGGGACTCTTCTTCACAGAAACCCACTGTGACTTCAACACTAGCTTATAATCCCGGTTAGAGGGTGACTATATGTGCAAATTGGGAACATTTTTTTGTTTGTTATTTAATGTCTTCCAATAGTTAAACCCAGCCCTGTTCTCATTATATGAAACCTCTCGGAACTACTGTGACATCTGTGTTTAATCCTGGTCATTGACTCATCTTGTTTTTCTTCTTCTTCTACTTCTTCTTCTTCTTTTTACATACCAAAGACACAAATTTCCAGAAAGATTCTGGAGTATAGAAGGGGAGTGAAGAGGTGAGAGTATGAGCAGAAAGTAGCTGGGTGAGTGCAGACTGCGGTTATTTATAGTTAAGGTAAAGGCCAGTGATGGTGCAGCCTGTCCAAGTCTTGGCAGACATGGTAACGCTGGCGTGTGACTGTACACACTGCCACTAAACAGCGATGTCGCTCTGAAATCTGACCCGAGTTGTGTTGTTCTTTGAAAACAAAACAAAACAAAAACATCTTGCTAGCCAATGAATGACAGAAATCCCACAGTAAACAGTGTTAGACCACTGATAAATATCGGATCCAAACTGGGACACCTGGCACTGTGATCCTTTGACTTATTATAGCGTACCTTGCTTTGGAAGTGTTTTATTCATAGTCCACCGTAACGTGACTCTGTTCCCAGAAGGAAAGCAGTTTATCATAAAGAAAAACTGTCCTCAGAGATAACAGCAAGCAGCATAGCTTCCACTGATATAGTTCATATGGAGACATAATAATTTCCTAGTTACAGGGAACATTTAAAATCAAAGCCAAAAAGACTCAGAGGTAACAATCATCAACTGCGTACTGCAAAGCTAACACTGTGCTAGCAAGCCTCAAGTCAGGTATCTGCCTAAAAATAAACTGAAAGATTGTGGATCCAAATTTAGTGCTTTCTGTAAGCAAAAAAGACATCAGTGTCTTTAAAAGCTTAAGGCTTTTGCACATTGGTTTGACACACAAATGAGGCATAACATTATGAGCTGCTGTTTCATAATAGCAACACTTTGAGTTTACTTCTCTATAGGACTGTTACATAAGAGAAGAGTTATAAACCTAGCTAAAACTGAATCTCAGTCTGTTGTTTCTGCTACCTGCTTGTTTACAAGCTACTACTGGTGCTACAGCACATCTAACTGTTGAAAGAAAATTAGAAAACTACCTTTGAAGAATTTCCACTAGCTATTGCTTTAAATGTTTTGTTGAATTTAAGGCTTTGGGTGTTCTGGGAAGTCAACTTAGTGAAAATACTAAACTTTGTAGGCATAAGAGCTTGTTGGTTTTTAAATGTACCTACAGTCTCACCCATAAAACGTATTTTACTGCTGTGCCTTTAAAGGAGCTCTTCAAAATATAATGAAACAAACTATGACCCTCAGACTATTGGTTTAATTATGTTGTCTTTTTCTTGTTGCTTTGATGTGCCTGTAGCAGATTATTTACATGCAAGACAGGTTAAATGCGAGTAGCTATGTAACATTTTTGGAAATTTAAGATATTTAATTATGTTTATGTAACACAATCTGAAAATGAGCTTTTTGTTAGATATCTAATGCTGTTATGTATACACTGTATGACAGAGGAGCATTAATATATCTGTGCTGCTGCTGCTGTGAATTTGAAAGTGATGTTATACAATAATATCTGGTTTTATGTTTTAGGACAATCATCAGTGGGCCTACATGTCAATCTGAAAATACACTAATCCTCACCCAGCAGAGATTACTCAGCATTTAGCTTCTTTTAGCTTCATACCACTTTACACTTTATAGTCTACACTTATTTGTTGTTCTTCTGCTTCATGCTTATGAAACTAGCAATAGGACTGCAGTGAATCCCTGTCAGAGTCGCCCAGAGACGACTTAGAGGCTTATTCCCTTGGACTTGAAAAGTGCTACAGACTACAGTACATCCTGTTCAGTATGTTGATATCTTTCAAAGCCAAAAACAGCCCTAAGCCCTTGGCTGCGACACTTCAGCTCCCCGTGCTGACCTGTGGGTAGCAGCTTCACTTCCCTGCAGGTTCTCAGAACTGTGACTGAAACTTCCGCTTGTTCACAGCTTCCACCAAAGACATTTTTCTAAAAAATCATCTCTATATTTTCTCACTAAGTGGCACTAAAAGTAAAATTACTGCTAAAAAATTGGGTGGCAACCATTTTGAAAGTTAGCAAAGGCAGTTAGCATAGTGACAGGCATGTGGGAGAGACCTGACCGCTGTCCACCTGCTATACCTGGTCATAATAATTACACCATATTGACAATAATGTGCTGAATGTATGGAACAGGTGAATGTATTTCTATAAGTTTTGTCTACAAACTAGAATTTACAAAGGAAGCATTTTACAGGTCAAAGAATCAAGTGGTCAAAACAGAACAACAAGCTAATGTTGGCCTAGCATCTTAGCAAACACCTTTCTGTTTAAAGACCTTTAACTGAGCAAGAAACATGCTTATTGAATACTTTTTGTAGATTTGTGTGCCAAGTCGGAAATTAAGGAAATAACTATTCTTCTTCTACTGCTGAATATTATCACAGCTTTGCAAAAATCCTGATTTGGAGCTAACCGTTGTTAGCTTGACAACGGTTTGTGGAAATAAGCCTGCTCTGAAGTCCTGGGGGAAAATGATATAGAATCTGTCAAATGATTGTTGGTGACTGAGTTAGGTAGAACTCAATCACAACACTACTGCAGACCACTTAATACTGTGGAAATAAAGTTTGAATAATATTAAGTTTATATTATATCTGAAAAAGTTTTCTTTTTTAACTAAAAGTAATTTCTTTTTCACATTCATAAAAAAACAGACAACTGTCAGGTAGCTGTTTAGATTTACAATAAATTCTAACTAATCTGACTATTTCTTTTTGAACAGTTAAAATTGCATTGAATAAACTAACCTTTATATTTAAAAATTTAAAATAGAGGTTAGAATTGTGTTTACCTTTATTTTGTAAAACATAAAAGCCTACAAATGGGAAAAATATTTCAGAATAAGATAAAACAATTGTAGAACTCTAGATTGAATCAGTTCACTGAAGGGAGACAGTGTAGTTTATGTGTCTACAGTTAATATTTAGATAGATTCATTCTATTCTTGAGAGAAGGAAACACATATTTGTTGAGGTATGAAAACTAATGAAGTCATCAAATTTACTTTCAACTTTCTTAATGCTCTTTACCAAAAATTATTTAAGGCTCAACGTGTTATGAAGTAGGAAAAAAATGCAAGAAATTTGCTGATTGCAGACCTGAACCTGCAAACATGACGTTTGAAAAGCCCAATGACCAGTCACACGTTAATGTAAACCTCTGGATGTGCCCGTCTGAAATTCCACTGGCGGTGGGTTTGTAACGAAGTAAGAGGCCGTCACTGACACCTGCAGATTCACTGACACACAATGTGCCGATTCCCGGCCTTAACATCCAACCGCCACGATTTAAGACAAACCAACACGTTGGCAGATGTACATCTACGTTTAAACCGTTACCTGCAGAAAGAGGGATGATCGTCTCAGAACAGAATCCAATCCGAACTGCGACCACGGTTAGTGACACTCACCGGCTTCGGTTCGGCGGTCAGCTCCAGCTGGTTGGGGTCGAACTCCTCTTTCCCCTCCCAGGAGCCTCTGGCGTCTCCGTTGGACGAAGGGGAAACTTTGAGCTCCTTCACCTGTCCGCTCATCACCTGTACGGCGTCCAGACTCATCTTCACCATAGACGGTTCCTCTGTCTGCGCCTCCACAGCTGTCAACCCTTACACTCTTACTTTGGAAAAAAAAAAACAAAAAAAAACGGGACACTGTGTTCCTCTCAAACAAGAAAAAAAAAAGACAAACAGGAAGAAGGTGAAACTAAATAAACAAAAATGTCCTTCTCTTGCTCACATATGAGTTTATGTGTACACGAGAGACCTGCTTGCACCTGCCCTTAAATCACACTGAAGAGTTCCCTCTTCTTTCTCGTGCTCTCTGCCCCATACCCAGCCTCTTTTTTTCTCTCTTTTCCCCCTCCCAAGAGGATTACTGCTCTCAGCATCCAATCCAGAGGACATGAAAGACGCTTCACAGTTATTATCCCACACTCAGTCCCTCCTGGGTGACAGTCTGACCGCACGCAGACGCAGGCAGATGTACATTCTGCCTGTCCCTGGTCAAAGTGTTTCAGGCTGTGCAGTGCTTCATCTGCTGCCACCTCTCTCTCTTTCACTGGTCCCCCCACTGCCCCTCCACTGCCCTTCACCCCCAACCCATTCACTCCAACCCCTTCCCATCTTGTAACTCTCTGTCCCATTCACTCTCTCTCTCTCTCCCTCTTCCTCTGCTCCCTGGTTTGATTTGTTCCTCTCCGCTGCTGACCAATCAGAGGCCCGCTTCCTTATTCAGCGCGACCCCGCCTCCGCTGACCTCATGTTGACGGTGCAGTTTAGCCTAAGAGGCTCATGGGAAGTTCAGGCGCAATAAAAATAGCCGTGACGTCGCTCAAGAGGCAAGTGGATTATTTGTTTTGCTTTTATGATTTTAACACTTTATAAAATTTTATTTTTTGTTTTCTTCAGTTTGTTTGTTAACCATTAGCCATTGCCGTTATAACGGCTGCTCTTCCTGGGGTCCACATCATTTAAAAAAAACTATTTATTACAATAACATCGCATATTGAGTCATAAATATGAAACTATAACACTTCATACGCTAAAATTATTAAGCAAGGCTCTTTTAAAAGTTCCAGGCTTTGTTACATTTATAACAGATGAAGTGAGTTCCTTGCTTTTAGTCCTCTAAAAATAACACTCTTTGTTGCCTCTTTCCTTTTGCACAGTAAAACAACCTTTAAAAGCACGCTTTGTATTATTATTTTTGTGTAAAGTTTGGCTAAATGAAAGTTGATTATATAAAACATTTGGTATCTTAGATAAGTGTACATCCTGTTCTCTTTCATTGTACTGATTTCATTTTGGTAGGGCTTAAGTCTAACCTACAGGATTGTTTGTGCTGGTCAAAAGTTGACATATTTCATCATGTATGACTATTTATTTAATAGAGTTATACAATACTGTGTGTTTTGGTATTGACCTCATACCAACTAAATACAAGGCAGGTATCGCTGATACTGATGCCTAGTATTCTATACTCTATATCGATACTGATTGATACCGATCAATATCAATATAGAATATCGATATTGATAGATTACCGATACTTTTTATTAAGTTCAACACATCGCTGAACTTCCTATCTTTTTTGTGGTTTTTCCTTTTAATTTGTTTTGTTAAAACCTGGGACAGAATTTGGACCAAGTGTGTAGGTGTCTCCAAAATACTTTAAACAGAATAAACAGGAAAAAAATAGAAAATCAAACAGATTTATGTGCATATTTTCCCTAAAAAAATAGTGTAAAAATATTAGCGCTTGAGAACAAATCAAAACAAAATATTTTTTGAGGTAGACTTGAAAAACTACAAAAGTAAAATTTCAAGAGGGATTTTGAAACTAGAGTATGGATCTTACCATGCAAGTATCGATCCGATACTGATATCAACTTGGTATCGATATTATCAGTATTTTGTAACTCTAACAATTAAGCTCAATTGGAAGCTGCCTCGATAGATAAGTGAGAGGTTTTCTGGAGAAAAGCTCCTGGTATGTCCACATCTCTGAAGAATATTTGTGAATTATTCAATTCAATGAAAAAACTTTATTATTATTATGCTTAAAAGTAAAAGTAACAAATAACATAAAGCAAAACTTGGTTATGGAAAAAGATGCTCTTCTGGTGAGTATGAAAGCCAGTAAGGGAGGGGCAGATCAGGGATTGGGAATAAATTAGCCTAAAGGTGGCAGATAATGGATGTAGCCTTCATTAAAAAAAAAAGGTTGTACTTAGAGCCATTAGCCAGGCATGCTGAATTCTGCTACATTTGTGTGCCTCAGTGGTTTGCACACATGTTGTTTTTTAACGTGACTTTGCATTTTTCCCAGTGATTTAGTGAGGTCTTTCCACTCAGTTAGATCTCATACCTGCTTTACATACACAGGAAGATCAGTAGTAACATAAGTTTATGCTGAAATGATGCTGGATTTTTCTTTAACTGTTGTCATTACGTCTTATGTACTGAGAAGAATGAACAAAAAAAATGAAAAGAGAAGTCCTGTTGCCTTTGTGTTGTATCCATGAATGCTATTCATCAAATCAAGTCAATAAAATGAAGACCGTGGATGTTAGCTTCTGCGCTAGCATCAAAACAGCTTTGCGTATTAAAACAGTCAGTCTGTCAGTCTGTCTTTGTTTTATTTACAGATTTCAGATCTTTCTGAGAAACTCTGGACTCAAATTCTATTGAAAATCTGTGGCAAGACGTAAATTTACATTTTCACATAAACGCTCATCCAACCTGACTGAGACTGAGCTATTTTGCAAAGAATACTGGACAAAAATATGGTCTTTATATATATGCAATGCTGTTAGAGACTTACCTCCCAAAAACAGGTTTGCAGGTGTCATCATGACAAAGTCCTGGCTGAATACGAATGAATTTCACACTTTTCAGATGGTTTTGTAAAACAGAATTATGAAACACACATCCACTTTACAGTTGTGCTCTGCTTTGTGTCGCACTATCACACAAAACCCCAAGAAAATACACTGAAGTTTGTGAATTAGTTGTTCCAGCATGTCTGATTTGACAGCAGTAGAAGCTTTTGTATTTGTGTAAACAGAGGTGTCTGTTACACAAACTCTAGCCGCTTTAGGTCTACTTTGATTTTTTTATTTTTTACTGTAACATTCACTTCCTCTGTGTTCAGCGTCCTCATATCTTTCTCTCTCTGTTCTCTTGGCTTGTTATGTGAATATGAAACTGTCATGAGGGAACTGAACACCTGACCTTTACATGGTCTCTTTTTGTTTTCAGCCTTTGTGATAAAAATGTCACAGACAAGTTATTGTGCAGGTGGAGAGAGGAGGGGGTGCGCTGAGCATGCAGCGCCCCCCTGTGGCCTCTGCGCACGCTGCACCCTTTTGCTGCTCTGGCGTTTCATGGATTCCGTCTGCTTGTGGCCACAGTGTGTGCTTTTGTGTTGTTTGGTTTTCCACTGAGCTGAAAGGCCCGATGCGGCGAGGCTCAGAATAGATTTTTATTGATCCGTGATGGAGGGCTTAGGGAATGTGCAATGGAAAAAGAGAGGGAAAAAAATGGCGGGTTGGGAAGTTGTATAAAGGAGAAGCTGCAATAATTGAGCCCTAGGTTGGATTTCTTGAGGTATGCTCATTTTTACACCTTTATTAAACAAACTAAAGTAATTTATTAAGTCACTTCTGATGAGTCATCTCTCTGTTTCGTTACTCCTCCGCTTCTGTCTAGTTGATGAGAGTCAACCATCACCGGAGGGATGATTACATCTCACTGCTCCTTCTGCTTCCACCTAAATATGTGCAGCAAACGCGGTTTGTGTGGCTCGTCTCCTTGCCTCGTGGCCCCAGCACGGTTACCATGAGAACAGCGTTTAGGGGTGACATCACTGCAGCAGTGTGGCATCATCACTGAGATGACTCATGCTTGCTTTTTTTTTTTTTGCTTTTTTTTTTTAAGCCGGCTAATAGCTTTTTAGAAAGAGGGTAGAGTGACGGGAGAAGACATGCGGTAAAGGAAAGGGTGTAACTTTGTATTGCAAAGTGGTGGGGACAAAAAGGAGCGGGGGCAGGGGGTGTAAAGATACTGGTGTACCCACAGTTACTGGAAGGCCTTTTCTTTTCTAGTGCTAAAAATAATGCCAAAAGTTACATGTGAATGCCAGTCTTATTCAATAAATTAGGATATACGTCCTGATCAGGCTTGTCAGATTAATAGCACCTTTCAAAAATTATCTTTTACCAGGTATTAAACATACTACGAAATATAAATATGTTAAAACGATAGTCATCTAATTATTAAGCTATATGATGTCTTTCACTTGGTGATGGAATTGCTGACAAAGGAACTTTTCAGTCATATTCTAATTCATGGAATCAGCCTGTATTTGCTGAATGCTTCCCTACAGTTGAAAACAGCTTCACAATTCAGGAATATGTCTTGTGAAGAATTATCACATAGTTGCCTTTTATTGACTGATTCTATCAAGTGCCAAATACATAAACAGCATGAGATTTTGTAACAATCAAAATGTTATTAAACGTTTCAAAAGCAGAATAAGGAACTTCCGGGTAAACCAAATGAATCCTTGTCAGTACAAACTTTGTATTTTTCAATTATGTGATTCTGACTCCACCGCTGTCCCTCATTTATTGGTGTAGAAAAACAGGTGGTTATATATTTTTTTTTTCTCAGTCTATCAGCTTGACGTCAGACGCAGACTCGTTGCCATGGCAACCAGTAAGAGCAAAGATTACAAGTGCGTCAGGAATTAACACTAAAAAAAACACTACAAAAACATTTCCCACACAAAAAAGTACAAACGCCAAAGAGAACATTCTGTCCGACGCAGATTTATCTTTCTGAATTTTCATGTTGCGATCATTAGGAAGTGATCCTCTGAACACTGACGGTGGGTGATTAGCTCTAACTAATTAAACACCTGATTATCTGTCAGAAAATGTATGTGGGCCTTATGTTTGTGTTAATTGAACCGAAATACTCCGAACTGCGCAGTAAGAGCACATGTTAAAGTGCTAAAAGTTAAGCTAGCATAGCTAACTTACTCTCCACTTTCTATATTTTTTAATTAAAGCTTTTTACTTACCTGTGATTCCTTTGGACCTCATTATCTTGCTGTCGTAATGTTGACAATCAATATCAAAACTTTGCGTCCCCTTTTCAGATTCTTTGCTTGACTGCGTCATTTTCCCCACCACCGATATTTCTGACTCACTGTAAAGCAACAGCGCACGTGGCGCACAGTAAGTCAATTGATGTCCAATCCACTAAATCACTGAGTTGACTTCCCATTTACGTTTTACAGAGGAATTTTTAAAAGCGTTACCTCGTTGATGCTTTGAATACAACGTGCAGCTGCTGCCGAGTTACATGGATGCAGGTACATAAAGACAAAAAGGTTCAGGAAATATCGGTGGGGGCATGTCCACACCAGTCCTTCACCGAAGTCGGGAGTCGAACCCGTCCGGTACACCCGCGACGGTGACTAAAGCCTCCCTACGCCACGCGACGCCACGGTGACTCATGCTAGCTCTGCCTCGGAGCGGCTTCGACACTCAACGAGAGGAAAACACACGTCACTCTTGACATTTATGTTTTATTCTATGTAACAAAAATAATTACAATGTTTTGTTTTGTTGTTGTTCTAGGACTCTAATAAGATTTCAAAATAAAAGTAAAAAGGACACACAGACAGATTTACATAAACATCATAGAGAGAGGTTGAAGAGTATAGTTATATTGAACAACAGAGCGGACATGATTCCCTGCTAAGAAGTAAAAAAAAAAGAAAAAGAAAACAACCTATGTTCATGTCACAGAGGTTAAGGTGCCTGTTTAGAACCGCATCACATGTAACAAGTACATCAGCAATTCACAATAAGCTCCACACAGTCGGTCAATCCCATCCCAGCGTTGGCACATAAGAGATGGACTTTTGTCACCAACAATCTGAACCGGATCTTGAACGTTAGTCAAATAAAAACCGCCATATGTTCTGCAGCTGTGTGGGGGTGTGTGTGCAAGAATCTTAATTAGAATGGATGAAGTCTAATCAGCGCAACAGAGCGAAGACAGAAACACTGTGGATCTACTGTGTGAGCCGATCTGTTCCAATCAGAGCGTTTTACAGCAAACCGGCACATGTGAAATTGGACGACTAACCGTGTCCGTGGCGATGATGTAGGGAGTCAAAACAGCACAAAGGGAGGCAGCAAGGCAGAGGGACGGACAAATAACAACACCACCTCTGTCGTTGAGTTCATCTTAGTTTGTCTGCCAGATCAATTTCCTATAATATTCAATGCAAATGGAAATTATATAAACGAATAATACAGGCAGGTGTATTAACAGCAGACAAAACCTAAAGCAGCAATTATATCATGCTTCGAGTGACGCTTTGATTCTACTGTCATGCTCATGTGTTTAGCAATAACAGAGCCTTTAAACTATCTCCATGTTTGACTTTTGATTACAGTCGCGATGATTATTTAATGGAAAATGGAGGTGGAAGACAGTGCGCCATCAGTTATCTTGCTATGTTTAATTCTTGCTAGCATTTTCGAACAGAATAACTTTCTGAGATAAAAGTAAAGTAACAAAATGCTAACTATTACAATAGTAGCTGATGCTATTTCATTTATTTTTTTTATACTGACTGGAAATGAATAATATCTTCTGTTCTCAGTATATGTTTCACCCCGGAGGATTATTGGTGGCGCACCGCCTGCAACCTCCACTTTCTATACAAATGATCACATATTTTTTATAAATACCGGTTAAAGCAAACCTGTTGATAATTTAAAGGTTCGTAAAAAGCATTCACATAAAAATCCTTGATGTTTTTGAGACTAGAGTTTTATCTAGAAGGTAAAAGTCAGCTTTGGACTTGGCCCCTCTGAGATTAGCCCATTTACTTTAGCCTCAGGGCCAGCTAATCTGGATTTGAATTTAAGTACAACACATAGAGTAATCTACTGCAGGCAAGATACTGACTGCTTCTAATAAATCCCTTATAACTGTACTGTAAATTTGCAGTTCTGGTTTATCTTTGTATACACTGTCACACAGCTACAGTACTCAAAACTGTCCTGAAAATTTGAATATGCGACTCAACTGATCTAAACAAGGATTTGAAATTTTAGTGAGAGAAAACTAAGTAGGATAATAAATCAAGCTTTTAAAGAAATATTTATCTAAATACCTAATAACCATAAAAACTGTTTTTCTTTCCTAGAATGATTTCGGCATATGTCGTTCTTAAGAAGTCCCTCGCAAACACGGCATAATTTCTAGATGTGTCTTTTTTTTCAGCGTGTAAATAACGAATAATGATCCTAAATGTTGTAGTTCTATTGCCAGGCCTACATGTGGTGCTGTGCTGCTGCCACAAAAATTACACAAAGCAGAAAGGAATAAGATTTGATGGGAATGTGAGGTTATTGTTTAAAAAAACAAACAAAAGAAAACTACATACTGATCTACAAATGGTTCTAAAGAGGGAAAACTTTTGTGTAAACAACTAACAGCATCCTGGTGTAAATCGCACCTCGCCAAAAACCAGGACATAAAACGTATCTTAAGTAAACTTTTAGCTTACCAAGTAGGTAAATTTAAAACCCATCTGAAGATGCTTCAGTCCAACCTCCTTAAACACTTTTAAATGCATTAAGCCAACAATTGTATTCTGTTTGGATAGTTAGAAGCATTGCCTGCTGTTAACAGATGCTCTCTGTAACAGCTAAAACCACAATAAAGCCTTAAAACAGTCACAACATTAAAAGGGGTTGTAGTTCAGTTGACAAAGATTCTCTGAGTCGCTTTTTCTTCATTTGATTAGAAGGTAATGCTGAAAAATTGGCCAATAAGTCTAACTCTTTTTTTTCAACCTTTTTCATACAAAAATTAAAAATGTTAAGTCAATTTAATTTTTTCCCCCAAATATGTAGCTATACATTTACCATGTAAATTGTTCATACCATCATTTTGAGGGGAATAAATATGGCTGTTAGTTATAGAGGACAATCTTGTAATGGAGGATGCTCCTCACTTTGATCTCCAAGGCGGTTTATCATGTACTGAAACAGGGAACATGCAGCAACTGAACTGTTTCCGGACGTGACAATTTTCTTCCGACCACTTGGTGGCACTGTGACACAGCATTGCTTCTTTATCACCTCCATCTCCTCAAAGCTAGATAACAAACTGTCAGCTCTGCTGTTTGGGGCAAGCTAACCATCGTATAGGCTTAGCACTTGTAGCATTGCGACAGTAGGCTGTTTCATGGGGCAGATTGTACATCATGTATACCAGCAGATCACAAAAGCAAACATGTTAGGGTAATAATACTCAGTGCTTCAGAGTGGAGGTCACATTCACATTGTTACAAAGTGAAACTAGACTGAGGCGTCTCTTGTTACGCAAATGATACAAATACAAAACACTGAACACTCAAACAGTAACCCCCTAAATACACACACACACACACACACACACACACACACACACACACACACGCCCGCATACACACACATGCGCAGAGCTCTGATGTCAGTTCAGCATTACTCAGACACACACAGATGCACTCTTTCTCTCTCAATAGCAGTGTTGTAAAATGAAATCAGGTCTACACTATCCGTACATTTACATCTTATATTTGTTTATATTCATAAATACGATTACACTCGTATTATAATAATGTACATGTGGAGGCTCTTTCTGAACAACCAGGGAGGGAGAGTCTGCAGTGGAGGAGAAGATCATCGTCTTTACTTTGGACACAAATCAACGTTTACCACGGATATCTCTGGGACATTCTCCCTAACATAATCAGGTTTTTACGTTACTTACAGACAACTGTAATTCCCAGTCTTCAAGACAAACCAACGAAGAAGAGTCAACTTGCTTGATTCTTCATGGCATTTTAAAATAACTGGTATGGGACTATGATGAAACTCAACATCCCCATGTCTTTTATTGGTGCTATGTGTGTGATTGCGCCCCCAACTGTGTGGACAAGCTAAGTTTATGCTTTCATTTTATTGTGATGTTAATAGAGCAAGAACTTTAAAGAATGCTATGCCTTCTCGCCTGGTTGTGTTATGTAGGGGAGTCTGGCACTGCTCCAAACTGCTCCTTATTAGAATGCTTCCAATTAGAACAAGAGAACTGAAACTGTATGAGTCAAGTCAGATATATCTTCAGGAACAAAAGTGTGTCTTTCTGGGACAACCTATCAGTCACAGTGCAGATACTGCAGCATCAAAAATGTCATTGGCAAGTGGGATTTAGACACTTGGAGGGGTCTGGACCCTTGGCTATTGGCAAACGATTCCTTTCTACAGGTGTAGATTCAGTTGATGTTTTAAACGATTGGATCCGGTTTTACCCAATTGCTAATGTTTGGGTAAACATTAGCGATGTGCCAGTTCGATGAAGCGAACTGGACGTTGCATGCTCTGTAAGCAACCCCATGAGGAGTACAAGCAAGACATTGTTGTCAGCAATAAAATGTCTTAAACATCCCTCTTGCTGTAATTTTAATTGTTCAATATGTGGAAGCGTGGCAAAGACTTACTGAACGACTTTGTTTGCTTCCTCCGAAGCCATTGCTAAAACTATAATCCTGCGTAGGAAGGTTAACTTTAAAGTAGTATCAGACTGGTATAACCATAAATCTCAGAGATTGCCTATTCTAGGTTGAATGAGGACTGATGACCGTTGGGTAAACGGTCACCAGTTGTTTTTGTGTATTTCTGGGTGTTTAATGCAAATATGTAGATAAACCAGTTTTTTAATCCAGTTTTCTCTTTCATTTAGCTTACCACAGGTGACACACAACGCCTGAGCTACCTCTTCAACCCTTTGCTCCGTTTCTCATCGATTGTAGATCTGAGCAAAGTTCCTCTCCCTTTACCTATTATCAAAGCGCTTCCTCTCTGACATTTAGGGAGGAAGAAAGAAAAAAATGGGGCAGCAGTAGGACGCAGGCAGAGGAAGAGGAGAGACGGCTATTTAATGTGAAACAACGGTGAATCATCGTAGCAGGTTTGGCCTTTCTCAGAAATACCATTCTGTCATAAGATCTATAATTACTGCTGTGATTATCCCTGCGCCGAGATGGTCAAGTGCCTCCTCTTGTTGCTCAAACAAGTGGTTTTACTGACGAAAGACTGCGGGGTTTGCAGGATTCAATATACATTTTGCAGATCAGAGAGATTGAAGAACAAAAGCTCGGGTTGCGTCACAAGCAGAACAAGTCTCGGCATTAACCAGATTACAAACTCCTTTGACAAAATATTGATTTTTGTTATCAAAGCTGTGGGCGCAGCTAAGAAGTGACTGAGGAGCACATCAGTATGCCTGGCCATGCCGGTGGAGGCAGCCAGCTGCCAGCCTAGTGTTTAGCTGGTGGACACTCAGCCATAATCTGCCACAAAAACGCTCCCTGGAAGCAGCTGGGAACTTGGCCAGGGAAGAATCTAAACCAGAGCAGCCATGGTCTGACCAAAACAGTGTGTATACTGTACCTCCAGTTTCCAGTACTGAAGGCAATAATAAGATGAAATGTCTGGTATTCCATGAATATGAAATAGCACTCTCCGTCAGATAGCTAATCTCAACACTGCTGTTACCCCGCAGCCTTGTGATCTCACGTCCAATACAGTGTGAAAGCACGAGTAACACCATGCTGCTCTGCTATGCACCAAATGCAGCAGGAGGGAATTCCACTTTTCACAGACCATCTGACTGAATTTGTCAAGCCTCCCGTCTAGAGTAATGCAGAGTGGGGAATAAACGGAATGGCGTCAATCAATCGTCAATGCCTCTTCCTCCTCCTCCTGTAGGACTGCATCCCTCCCTGTCTTTTCTCAACCTAACTTCCCTAGCTTCAGTTCACCCCCTCATCCCTTCCCTCCCTTCTTTTTTTCCCCTTCCCCTCCCCTTCTACTTCTGCATGTCACACTGCAGCAGTAAGACGATGGAAGGGTCGGACTTGGCCGCCTCTTTGAACTCCTCCAGGGTGATCTCGTCGTTGTGGTCCTTGTCCATCTTGGAGAAGATCTTGTCGACGCGCTGCTGAGGCGTCAGCCCGTCCTCATTCATGCGCATCATGATCACCGTGCCGACCATCTTGTAGATGGCCTGCAGAAGAGGGTAAAAGGGAAGAAGCGTTTTTTTAGAAGCAACCTTAAGCTTTCTTTTTAGGTCGCCCACATACAATCACACACCTCGATGATCTCCAGCATCTCCATGCGTGTGATCTTTCCGTCTCCGTCCAGGTCGTACATGTTGAAGGCCCAGTTGAGTTTCTGCTCAAAGCTTCCCCTGGAGGTGATGGACAGAGCGCAGATGAACTCCCTGAAGTCGATGGTTCCGTCGCCGTTCTTGTCAAATGTGCGGAAGGCGTGCTGGGCAAATTTTGATGCGTCACCATACGGGAAAAACTGAAGAGAGAAAGCAAGGAAAAAAGCAGAACGACAAATTATAACAACTGTACTGCGAAGAACCTTGATGCTGTCTTTGGCCATGACTTTGTTGGTCAAAGATATCTGTAAATCTTTACTAGATGGCAAATTCTATCAGACAGAAAACAACCCTTTATATGCAGGAATATATTCATTCAACATCAGAAAAATAAGTTGAAGTGTGTGACGCATAGAAAGAGAACATGAAGTTATTGGCAGAAATATCTCTGGCAAAAACCTCTTAAGCCACATTGTCATTGTTTTTGCTATGATTAACTGTAACACACTAGGATCCCCCAACCATCCCCAACATTTATATTTATTTAAATATTTGGCCTTAAATTGAATTCAATGTGCCATGATAAAGGGTCTTGAAAAGTCTTCAATTTGACTTACTGAAACCTGCAGATACCCTGAGTTACATGACCACTTGGTTTTTCAGAGACTGAGACGGGTTACTGTTTTCTAAATTAGCTGAAAGCTAATGAGGTGACAGCCAAGGGTCAAAAGTATATCCATATTTTGATGACATGCTAAGATCACAGTGCCACATAGTGGCCTGTCATGACAACTACAGCACATCAAAGGTGTCTTGGAACTTTTCCCCAAAGAGCATCCCAAATGCAGGCCGTTTCCAGTTTCTAGTGTAAAGTAATAACAGTCCTGGTGGCTAGCTAGCTAGAAGAGGTATACAATGAATACAATAACTCAATAGTCATAAATCTATTATAATCAACTAAGAGAACAAAAGTGATTAGCACTAAGAGTGCTATCGGTTAGAGTTCCAGTGAAACCCAGCCGCCCTTATTAAGGCAGAATCAATTAGCACGTCTTCTTCTCCTTCACCTCATGTTTTCTCCCGGCTCTCACCTTAACGTAGAGTTGCTGGAACTCCTCCAGGTTGAGAATGCCCGAGGGGCAGTCTTTGAGGAAGCCTTTGTACCACTGCTTGAGCTCTGCCTCGTTGAACTCCGTGCTCTTGGTCAGGTCGTCCAGGACCTCCGGGGCCAGCTTGCTGTTGTGTTTCCCCATGATGCCTCACCTCTCTGGGTGGGAAAGCAGAAACAGAGCGAGACCAGTTGAGCATGCAGGTGAGGGGCCACTAGACAAAACAACAACAGCAGCAGCGGCGGCGGCCATGTGTTGTTGAACTGCACAGGCCTCATGAGGATGACGAACATAATGAGAACATAATTACTTGTGAACAGGTGCAGCCAGAGCAGGTCTGCAACATTTTCATCAGGCTGTGGGTGTCTGAATATTTGCCCACTTTCATCTTCCAAGTGGATTTTAGTCGAATTATGACTTTAAAATAAGATATTTCTTCTCTTTATTAATGACTCAAATGACTGAACATCTAAAAAAAATCAGCAGTTTGACAACACAGAAACATTGACAACATAACACTGAGTAACATCAAATACATGCAAAAGTAAAAGTAGAAGAAAGTTAGCGAGTTAAAGTTGGAAGACGGAGGGCTTCGAAATCTGCAGCAACTGTCCGTTCCTCAGAATGACGACTCTGACCTCTCGCTGTGTTGGCGAGGCCCGTGATGTCATCGCTTCAGCTTAGCCCATAAAACGGCCCATTAGCCACCGACACCACACACATAACCCCACATGCTGATGGCCACTGCAGCACCTTCGTGACGCCATCCGTGACTCATGGAGCCATTTTCGCACTCTGACACAGGACACAGCCGACGGCGCAGTGCCAGGCAGCCACAAGTCCTGACGGTGTCAGGGCAGTTTTCTGGCGGATGCATCATCCTGTCGCACTAAACGCGGAATGAGTAATGGATAGGGAGGCAGCTGAGCCCTAAATCCCTGTGAACTGTGCTATTACTTTTTGAAGAGTTGCATTCCCGAAACAAGTCAAAGACACTTGGGGGACGCATTAGCTTAGAAGCAGAGTCATAAAAGATATTGATAGGAGGAATATTAGCAGTAAAAGGGTAAAAGCTGTTGGAAAAAAGAAAAATGTGGCAAAGGTCAGTTCTGATTTCTTCAAGGTGTGTGTGTCTGGATCTCAAGTCAGAAGCTTACCAAGGGCGTTACATACACACACTATTTCAAGAAACAAGCAATAAAATAAATTAACTCAGGTCATAAACGTCCACTGCTACACTCTTAATGAGTCTCTGAATTCAAAGTTTAACTATTGCTCTCATAGATTTGCACATGTAAATGCATATGCAGGGCAGAAGTCCACTATAAACACACTGATTTGTGCCTTAGATTAGTGTTGTCTGAGGAACTCACTCACACACACATCATGTTCACCTTGATTCTTCTCATTTTTTGCGTTGTTAAAGCCACTAATTCTGTGGCTCCCAAAGACAGGAGTAGGAATAGGCTTTTTTTTTTTTCTTTTTTTTTGCATTGTTTATTATTATCACAAAACATTTCTGACAAGAATTTTGAATTATCTGGATGATTTCTAATTATTGATGCCCAAAAAAACCTGACTAATTTGTCACTACTTTGTGGATCCATCTTTCTTCTCTAGAGACCAAATATTTTGTCTGGTTTGCAAAAAAGCTTAAGCTCAATCAGATTTTTAACAAGAGTGTTTTTTGAACAAGTCTTGTCAAAAACTCTCACTTAGATTTGAGGTCTGGACTTTGACTGGACCATTCTAATACATAAACAAGCTCTGATCTAAACCAATCTGCTGTTGCTCTGGATAGTTTATTATTGTCCATACCTACATCTTCCTATGAACTTTTCAGACAAAAGAAAATTGGTACCAGCCAAACCTGGAATCGGTAAATCAGGATTTTTAAAGATCCGTGAAAGGCCACAAAATTACATTCGATGCACACCTACTAAACACAAATGCACAACAAATAATATTTTTAGATTTTTATTTGTAAAAGAAATGAGTCATTTATCTTTAACTTCCTAGGAAGTACATCTTCTTTGTAGACCCCATAAAACTCCAAATAAATACAGTATGTGTGTTTTCACACCTGATAGTCCAGTAGATTCGGTTCAATTGGGGACCAACATTTGTTGCATTCTCAGTTGGTGAGATGCACTTTCACTCACTGTGTCCAATGAGTCAGTCCCTGTGACTGAAAGGGTTCTGTTCCCCTCGTCGCCTGTTGCGGCGCTGCACCAAGAACTACTGAAGCAAACAACACGTACACATCAGAAGAAGACACTGAGCGCAACGTCCTTCTTCATGAAATGTAAACAAAAATGGAGTGGCATCAGATTTCAGTGGTTGTAGGATTTCTCTTTTGTTTTTTTGCAAAAGACCAAGACCAGGCAAATGAATTACAGTTGGGTTAAAGAGGGTGTGAATGCACTAAAGTTGGTGAAGTATAAACACTTCTACATTGGTTTTAAGCCTCTATCCTTTAGTTACGAAATTGTTCATCTCTATTTGTGGAAAAAAATGAAATAGAACTTTTTGAGGAAGTAAAGCCCATTATATCAGACCGATTATATCAGAAAGTCATTCTGAAGGATTGTTCTCATTAGCAGAACAAGCAACCTTTTAATCCACTAAACCCCTTCCCCAGTAGAGTTGTCGACTTTCTGACAGCTCGTCTTAGTGAGGCCTGACTCTCTGGTGTCAGGTTTTATGCGGCGATAACCATCATAGCCCGATCTCATTGGGCCAGCTGAGGTGAAGCTTTAACAACCCAGATGAACAGCCTTCTTCAGCATATCGCTTCGGCTGCCCTGGAGGAGCTAGAGCTTATCAGAGTGCAAACAAAAAGGTGAAGGTGTGCTCATGAAGAGCATGCCAAGCAGTGAGAGGGGGAAAAAGGCACAGAAAAACTGAACAACACATGAATGTAGACTCTAACCTTAACTATTCAGATTCTTTCTTTCAATTAAACATCAGCTGTATTCCCTTCTGCTGGATTCTGTCTTCTGGATCTTCAACACACATAACAGTCTCATTGTACCCTTTTATTCACTGAATTTAACATAATAAGCACTTACAAATAACATGACAATGATGGAGCCCCAGGATTCTTTATCTTTTATCTCTTATGTGAAATGTAGAGCTGAGAGTGCTGCTCACCAAAATCATCGATTGACTAGACAGCATGCTGTTGCTGCTGTGCACAATGACGTCTTTGACATGCCGTTCATGTCAAAAACACCTACACACACACTAGTTATGATGCTCGCTGTAACTACTTGAGGAAACAATAAAGGGTAAGGTGCAGGTTTTGTGTTATGGAAATAGAAAATGCAAGCAGGATGCTAGCTCAGTCCGAAGGAGAAGATAGACGAGTTTCTTATTGAGTGTGAAGGGAGCTTAATGCATGGTCATTCCAGCAGTCACGCTGATTGTAAAACCCTGGGTGGAAAGCCGAGCTGTAAATGCGTGGGGGAGACTTCATGTGTGTCACCACGCATGTGTTTGTCAGGCCAGCTTGACGGAAACGAAGCTGACGGGGCGAGAGGCTGAAGCATGTTGGAATGCCTGCACTCTGGATTACTTCAGGATGCATTTAGCGGGAGACAAGTGGAAATCAAAATGTTGAATACCATGACAGCTGCTCTGCAATTGTCCAATACTTTTATTTCTGCATTGGACGGCTGCAACGGATAAGACAAGAAACTTGGCACTTGAAATGAGAATAAATGACCAAAGATATAAAAGTTGCTTTCTTAAGCCTACATTTCTTATGTTTTTAGAGATTAAATGTTCACACCTCATAAGTGAGCAAAGTGCCAGATTTCTAGCCTACTGGTGTCCCTTTTATATGGAGCCCCCTTGGGGACACGGGGAATTCTTTTTTCTTTTGTGTTACCTCGCAAAAGGTTTTGCATTCTCTCGCAATACTATACTGATTAGTTCATGCGACATAATTGAATACTGTAAGCCTTTCTTACGGTGGCCATCATACTTTCTGCTATTGTAGAAAGTTGTCGTAAGGCATTTCCACATGTTAATATCTCTTTGTGAAATATCCGAAGTTTTATATCTGTCTTTAGGATAGAAATGCACCACAAACCTATGATATAAAAAGAAACTTTCCGTAAGTAGGAAAGAAGAAAAAATATATCCAAACTATTTGGACTATTTCTTAGTTATTATCGAGGGGTAATAAGTCATCTGACAGTTTTGACTGTGTCTCTTTTCTGTTGGTAGTCAGTTTTTTTGCACCAAAGAGTTAAGAATAAATACTGAGGCTCCTTAAATGTGCATGCATTTGAAATTTGAAATTGACATTTGTGACTGTATACAAAATAGACCAGCAAATATTGCAGTAAGCATATTGCAAGGGAACGCAAAGGTTTTGCGAGGCAACGCAAAAGAAACATTTTTCTCCATTTTCCCTAGAGGGCTCCGTACTTTTACAAACATCTACAGTAGTTAATTGTAGACAGTATGTCGGCACTAACAATACAATATGATGTCAAGTTGGTACATCTAAGTGACTAGGTTTGGTTGGGGACCAAAATTGGAACATTTGTTACATTTTCAGCTGGTGCGGTTTTCTTTCGCACTGCACTGTGTAAGCCAATCCTTTGAGCAACTTCCTTACACACTCTCATCGCCTGTGGTGGCGTTGCTCCAAGAACCACCGAAAAAAACAACACAAAAACCTCTGAAGAAGACAGGCCAGGTTTTAGGATTTCTCTTTTGTCTTTGGCAAAAGTCCACCATTCATTTCTCCCGCTAGCGCTAGACCAGGGGCGGGCACTCCTGGTCCTCGAGGGCCAGTGTCCTGCAACTCTTAGATGTCTCCCTGGTCCAACTCACCTGAATCCAATACCTGAATCACCTCCCAAGTGCAGTCAGGTTCTCCAGTGTCCTTCTAATGACCTCATTATTTGACTCAAGTGTGTTAAAGTAGAGATACATCTAAAAGTTGCAGGACACCGGTCCTCGAGGACCAGGAGTGCCCATCCCTGCGTTAGACTCACGCATTTGTTTTAGTTGTATTTACCCAGAATGCCGTATGCCGTTGTCCACTTCCTGCTTTCGGATCATTATATGAGTGCCTGGCATACATACGTTGGCAATAAATCCTGGTTTGGTCCACTTTTCTTCTCCACTATAGCTGCATGAGAAATATTAATATTCCCAAACGGAGTTTAGTGATGGCTGGGAGTCCTTTCTGCTTTGTTTCTTTGTCACTTTTTAAATTTAGGAATGTGTCATTGTACAGTCAGTTATAGGAGGCCTTCTGCAAGTGTTAAAAGTATAAAACAGCGCTACGTTTGTTTGGTATATGTACATCCCAAAGCAACAGATTTCTACCGGATATTTTCAAATACGTCCACCGTTATGGTACATATATTTAGAAACACATGTTCTCTGAAAATGTTTGTGCTTTTTGTCAATTATTTTATTGCATGTACATGTCATTAAATAAAGTACTGATCTGGGACTTGGTTTCTGCGATGTCCCAATCTTGAATTACTCAGACTGGTATCAAACATATTTCTTGGCACACCTGGGTATGTCCAATCACTGTGCAATGTACGAAACAAATCATTATTCCAAACCCTCCATCTTAGTCAATATCACCTCCATCACATTCACAAATACATTTACACCTCGGTAATAGATCTTTGTCTGGATGCCTGTTCACATTTCTCTTTCCAACTCCATTTAAATGCTGTTTAGACAGAAGGCAGTGTCATCTTTCCTGTCTTTTCAACAAACTTTTTACGGATGGTCTGGACAGAAGGCTGAGTTTGTTCTGTGACAATTCTGGAAGTGAAACCTTTTATCAGAGTCATAGTGCTCTGATCTAATATGTACTGATGTGTCTGTTCACACCGGAGTGTCTCCCTTGACGGAGAGACAGTGATCAGAAATGTTCAGTGCTTGACGAAGCAGATCATACCTTCTGTTGATTTCCAGATTGTACTGTTGTGTCATGACAACAGTACAAAACTGGAGACTCGCATTTTGATGCACGGATGTTTCATCTAAAGGAGTCACATGCTGTACATGTTAATGTCACTTCTAGATAAAGTATACACAGACGCAAATGGAAATGTGAAGACAGGCAATCCAGTTTTACTCTCTGCTTAGGTTATGTAAGGACAATATGTAAGGTCTTTATTTTTGACAACTGTCTAGAAAAATCTATTGAAAATCTCCTTTGACAACTTTGACTTGATCAAGTAGCCTGTTAAATACACAGTTTTTATGAAATGAAAAGTTCACAGTCTGTAAGGTGTTGACAGGAACTCCCTAAGAAGATGCTAAATGTGTTCAGAATTATCCACATTTCCCTCTTCCAAGTTTTGAAACTGTAGTCGTCATCAGCACTGCAAAAGAAAAACTGCTCTTCATTTGAATTATCTCGTTTAATTTGCTAAGTCTCTGCAAGTTGGCAAAATAACCCAACATAAGACGACCCAACTGATTAAAATGTTCATTGATTATGTCATGGTTCACCTAGTTTCTCACAGCTAACCACTGTAAAGCAGTAGTGAGTGTGGAGTATTGTTCTTGACATTCAATTTTGTGGTTGGCTGAACTGTTAGTAGTTCCCCCTTTTGAGGTTTACCTGGAATTTCCTCCAAAAAAAATCATGTATATTGTTTTATTTTTCTGTAATACGTGTAAATATGTGTAAAGTAGGAGTCCAACAGTGAGGACGAAACAGGTTTGAGCACAAACGCTTAAAAATGTCCTTATGTCACTTCTTACGTGACACGATGAGCCTATAAATTTCAAATAAGGCAACACTTATGTTTCTGATAGGCTGTGTGGACGGAAATTATGACAACTGATAATGACATCCATTTGTCTGCTTCTTTCTATAGATTTTACACTTGATGCTCCAAACGTTGATATGGTTTACAGTCTGTGATAGTCTTAACTTTCTACCAAACTAAGTGTCCTTTCACATTTTACCACCGGATTAAAGTCATTCAATTGTCTACTTGACTTTTAAGACTGCTCAATCCTTTGACGACAAACATTTTGGAGAACCTACAATGTTACTACTTATCAAAAGGCTTTTCCAAAGTTTCGTTTTCATCCACCCAAATGCAAGTTTGAAAGTTTTCTCACAACTAATAAAGCTTTTCTTCATATTCTTTCTGCACCTCCATCAGTTTCAGTATTGTTGTGGAGAACCAAACGCCATCAGGAGTTTTTCAGGTGATAAAATTATTTAAAATTAATTATTTTTTATTATACTCCGTCGAACCCAAAACCGATGTTTTTCACTGGTCACACCAGTTAACCACGCAAGTTCCAAGTTAAACTCTTCTACTGATTCAAAGCAAGATGAACAAATTCTAGGTTTGAGAATGTACTAAAACTAAAAAAAAAGACGACATGGAAAAGAATCCATGACTTGAAAGGAATTGTTGAATAATAAAACATGGTATTAATCATTTAAATGAGTGTACTTTAATTATTGAGCTTTAAAAATGATTCTCTTTTTTATGCAAGTACAAAATTATTCATTACCATAAAGTCTTATTTTATTTTCCCATTTGTTTTGTCTGAATGAAAGTAATATTGCAGTTTGGAAGGAGACCTGCCAGTCCCATCTTGAAATTGATAGAAAATCTGTGAAGTGAGCTAAACATTAGGGTATTAGTAAGGAGGCTTCCCAACTCCAAAAAGTTAGAGCTCACCACCAGAGATAAACTATTATCAGTGGAAACTTAAGAAAAAAAGAGAAAAAAAGCTGGGCAGGATTTATATGAAACCAACAAGGTTTTATTGCCACTGGTTTTTAAGAAAGTTTGGCTCCTTCTACATAATTTTGTTATGATCTTAAAAATGCTCAGGCAGAAAAAAATTAAATGAAAGAATAAATCAGTTAATATGAAACATTTCAGATTAGAACCCTGAACTGTAATGTTTTACAAAGGTCCTCTCAAGGCGTCGTCTGCCAGCTTCCAGTCGTTCTGCTGTAATTCCTCTACATCACTTCAGTCATTTAAAGAGCTTTACGCAGTGAAAAATCAGAGGCAGTCAACATTTAAAAAATCCTTTCTGAGAATCACAAAATGGTTGAAATGCTTCAACTGTAATCTCACACAGTCCACAGTGTGGACTTGCTAATTTCCACTATATGGAGGAACAAAATGTTGAGCACACTATCACTACGATGGGAGCTCACGCTCCGCGGCTTTGGCTGAACGTGTCCCAGAGGGAGAAACGTGTTGCTGTCTCTGCGAGGGAAAATGATTAGCTGGCAAAAGCTGTAATTGAGTTGGAAAGAGCGCAAAAATGGGAAGCGGGGCGTCCCATAGAGCTGGTGACTGTGCAGGGCGGAGTTTGTGTCGTCTCTTCAGAGTGGAAAAAGGACAACAGACGTGATATGGGGACAATCGATAACACACTAGTCCAATACCAGCTCTGCTATCTAGGACCCTGTGAGGTACGGGGTGCGTGTGTGTGTGTGTGTGCGCGTGGGTGGGCGTGTGTGTGTGTGTGAAGGTTTGTGAAACAGAGGGGAAAAGAAGTAATGAAAACCTAAAACAGGGCCTGCTTATTGGTATGTGAATAAGCAATAAGCTAAAACATTATTGGGGCAGTCAGAGACCGAGGCTCACAGCCAACAACGAGCCGCCTGATTTATGGATGTGATACGAGTTCAAACCAAAATACTGATGACTAAAGGGAAAGTACGTTTACACGGCTCCGCTGCTTCACGCTGAGAGCTCTGTACTTGTGATTTAAAAGGTGTAAACCTTGAATCAAACTCAACAAACTGAAAACTGTTTGCAACATGAAGCATATCTGAAAATGTTTAGAAAACTAGAAATATTACAACGATATTTACTAAAGGATCAGATTTTCCCAGATATGGTGCTGCTTTTTATCTCATTGTACCAAACTTTAACATTTATTTTAATAAAATACCTACCAAAACTTAATGAAGTCTTAAATAAGGCCATATGAATGGCTTGCATCTAATGTACACGTTTGAGAAATGATGTAGAGCGTAAGAAACTACAGTGGAAAGCAGGAGGTGGGGGGGGGGATTAGCACATGACCTTAAGAAGATCAGACAGCCCAGCATGAGAACCTGTCATGTCCTGTGATTAATACAGGCTCATGGGATCAGAAGGAGCTTGGAGAACAATACAGAGGAATTTACAATCACAAACGTTTACATACACTTTATGTCTCGATGTCTGCCATTGGTTCCAGGGTTTCCTTGAATGGATTTTGCTTGATGCTGGTTCATCTTTTCCAACTACATTTGTTTCTTCAACTCAACTTTCTCTGAATTTGCTTGAACACAGCACTTTGTGAACAATCAGGGTTTTCCTTTAGCAATGACCCTTGTGGAGGGTGTCAAGGACTACATTCACACAGCAGGTCTTGATGCTCAATATCAATGCTTTTTGCTGAAGTTAGATTTTTTTTGTGTGGTTGTTCCAGTTACCAGTTAAACCGGACTGCAATGAGACTTCGGTGTGAACAGTGAACAACAACGTCTCAGCAGCAGCGCACTGTTCGCTGAAGTAATAATGGACGCCATGTATTACAAATGTGCGCAAAACTTTGTCGATATTCCGCTAAGGTTGAAAAAACACAACTTCACTTTTGCGGTATGAATTAAAAAAATCAAATACGTTTGGTCACGCGATAAGTTAAAAAACATGTCTCGCCATCATCCTCCTACCACTTCCTGTCGTCGTCTTCTTTGGAGTTTGCGCCAGCGGCAAAATCCGGCTGATGTTTTGAAACTGCTTATTTCACTCATTCAACTGAATGATAAGACATTGCAAGATGATTTATAATTTCAGTCCTAATATCTGTGGACAGTTACGTGTGAGCACGTATTAAACCAATGTCCTCAATTTTAATCTTCTGGATGAAGGAAGGATTTTCTAAAATGGGTCTTAGTGTATGACTGGCTCTAGAGTGTGACAATAACACAGCATCAGAGCAGTTAGGCGTTAATGAAAACCAGTGCTCCTGTGTTGGGCTGACAGTGAGAGAGCAGCAGATTGCTGGTCTGAAATCAAGCTGTGCCAAGTTGTGTAACAACTGGAGTGGATGGCACTGCAGGCATCGGCCTCGACTCAAATGAATATCTAAATAGATCGAAAGGTTTTGTGTCGATTATTATGTGACTATTGATTCTTTTTGACAACCCCAGTTGCCAGGGGAGTGACGATGCATCCAGCTCACAAGAAAGAACAATACTCTCATTCTCAGGGTTCATGAGAATGAGGTGATGCCATGAGAGAATTTCATAGTATTTAGATATTGTTTTAATATTTAATTTCTTTAATACAGAGTAAGGATCAGTGCAGAACAATCTAGACCACATATTGTGTTTTTTGTGCCTGTTTTTAGTCGATGGTGGTCTTAATGCCGTAAAAGCAACACAATGTTTCCTTTTTGTTATTCCACAACTAGAACAGATGTAAATGTTAACCTTCTCTAAAGAAAAACTCACACATAGGACCCAAACAACTGCCTGCTCAAAATTACTTTCAAAAACTGTTCTCTTTCAGAGCATTTTGATGTAGTTTTTGTCACAATATTTGACCTTATTTATCTATAAAGATAGCTCATATTATTTATTAAGGGTAAAGTTGTCTGTTTTGGGGACTCTGCTGCCAACTGGTGATTAAATATGTAATTTCATAAAAGAAAAAAATCATTGCAGAGGCTTCGTATTTCCTAAAAACCAGTAATATACTGGGATCTTGTGTTTACAGCTGTAAATGTGTGATCGTAAGTACGGAGGCAGTTTTTAATTTTGATCCAAGGAATTCACTTTTGGAAAATATTGACTCATTAGCATTAACACAGGCAAACTTTTTGACTAAAAGCTTAAAAAGTGGCTAAAAGGACTCAACAAGCTAGCTAGCTACTTGCTACCATGACTAGCCTATCATTAGCCACTTATAATAGGTTTATATCTTAGCTGTTACTCTGTCACAGTTTGGTTTTTCTTCTGAAAAGCCAAAATGGTGCCACACTGGAATACTGTACCACAAATAGGTGAAGGGTTCACTGTACAGTATTCGTTAGTGTGTATCTTTTTTTGAATCTTCTTATCCAACTTTTTTGTTGTGCAATGAGAAAAAAATAAAACTCCCTTTATGATTTGAAACCATTCTGAATGTAATTCTGTGATGAAATCAACATCTAAGAGATGAGGCGAAGTTTTGAGTCAAAATGTTAAAAAAGATCATTTGAAGAATAACAACACAAATGAGCGGTGAGGTATCATCATTTCCCTAAATCACATGTTTCATTGTCTTTTCTTTAAAAGCTATGATGTCAACCAGTTAAAGTCACAGCCTAATTTTAGTACACAAAGCAATCCTGCCAACTAGACAAGTAAGACCTTTTTTTGTTTATGCCAATTGTAATTTAGTGTAGAGAAACAGTAAATAAGCTGCACTGGAATGAGTGGAAATCAGTAGAAAATAAGGGATGAAGTGTTAGCATAGTTCTTGTTAGTTTTTATATCACCTTAATCTGCATACACCTCCCAGCAGACTCATTCAGGATGGATGCATTGCTATAGAAACACTGCTCTCCCCGGTGCAGTTCGAATGCTCACTTAAGATGAAACATGATGTTGAGCCAGGGGAGAAACAAGGGCCACAAAACGGCAATGTGTCCTCATGAGTCAGTCTCCTGGAGACTCTACGTCTAAAATATCACTGATTCACCTGAGGGTTTTATTCACTGCTGTTACTGTAGCAGATTCCCTTTCTGGCTGAGTCCTAACACACCTGCAGAGCCTGTTAAAATCTGCAAATGTCTGTTCCTAAAACACACTGAAGTTCACTGGAGCAAAATTGTCTCCTAGATTACCTACGATCAAGAAAATGCATTAACTCCAAGTACCGTTTTGGGAAAACAGGGTATCTGCAGGTTTTAGCAAATCAAATTTAAGACTTTTTAAGACAAATTTAATGCCATCTTGAATTAAATCGAAAAGCAAAGAAATGTATACCTGTCCACACATGTGGTCAGTTGTTAATAAATTCAGTCTGGACTTCGACTGGTCCATTTTAGCACATCCATCTCTTTGTCTACAAATTATTTCTGTGTAGCTTTGAGGTCTTAAAACATTTAGGCTTTCAAAAAATAATTGGTTTTAAAGTTAAAATAGACTGGAAGACTTTTATACTGTGTAGCCAGGCAGAAATTTTGCAAACTAAATTCAAACATTTGTTTGGAGGTCTTGACAAAGCAACATGTGGGATTTCTTCTGGCATTCTGCCAGAATATTAGTCACTTTAACCACTTTGAGGGCTGAAAACTTAACCCTTCAGCCAAAATAATTAACTCAGTGGATTTTAGCATGCACATAATAGCTGTTTTGAACTTACTTTCATCTTGGACTTTGGAACCTGGATAATTGATGGTATGTTTTGAACAAAAAGGTTATGTGCTGTAGACAGATATTTTGTTCATGTGTGTTTTCACACCTAATAATCCAGTAGATTCAGTTCAATTGGGACCAAAACTGAAACATTTGTTGCATTTTCAGTTAGTGTGGCGCTTTCACACTGTGCTGCACTTTGAAAAACCTGTTCACCTCCTCACCTGTGGTGGCACTGCACCAAGAACTACTGAAGGAAACAACACGAAAACCTCAGAAGAAGACATGAGAGCACATTTCTTCTCCACAAAATGCAGCAAACCACGAGCCATTTCTCTCTCTAGATTTATTTTGGTTGTATGTACCCAGAATGCCCTGCGCATTAGTTCTCTTCTTGCTTTTAGAGCTCTCTTTCTTGGCGTTCACATATGCATTCAAACTGCACCAGAGTTCACTTCAATCTAACCAAGACCAAGGTTTTTTGGCGGACCAGAGGTCACATTTTTGATCGGCATTAGAGTTTGATTGCACATTTACACCTCCACAATCGAACCAAACGTTTTGGCAAAAAAGCTAAAGTTCAGTTAAAGAGTACTAAACAGGGCTGGTGTATATGCACCCTGACGAGTGTGAAAAGTGGTAGTAGTTCTCTGGCTTGTCACCAATCTCTAAGAAGCCTGACCTTGCAATTCCAATCTTGGCCAATACCAATTTTATTGGTCTGAAAAGTCTCAAAATATTACGACAAAGCCACTAACTTGACAACAGTGACTATTGTTGACCGCACAGACGTTACCTGGTTGGCAGGTCTATCAATCAACCCTCTCTAACAGCAGAACAAAAGGAGACAGTGGTTGGTTTCCAGACCTTGATGGAGGTAGACAATGTTGGTTGATAAGATCGATTTCTCGTGTAAGTATCGGCCAATCGCTGACCTCCTAAAATTAAACAAATCGTGTCCCATTTCTCTTACTTTTGGAATATCGCCAATCTATCGGTGCACCTGTAGGGCATATCTTTCACATTATTCAGCCACAAATATTTCCACATACACTGTATGTTTGAGGAACAAGCTAGTTTAACCATCCTTCTACCACCGTTTCTGTGTGGTATCTTCAGCTGAATGAAGGACCTTCAGTTTTAACATCTGTAAGCATTCACTAGTTACCAACAAAACTCCCTCACTCTGGATTCTTTTATTGGTGCTCAACCACAATCAGCCAGTTTGCAAACACACACGCACGCACACCCAACAACCACACATCTCTATATTCAATCATCTCTCTTCCTGGGTAATAAAGCATGTGACAAGAATGGATGAATCAATCAGTCAAGAGGTGTGTGTGCATCATGAAAGCCGCCCTGCTTCAAACAAAAAGACATACAGCGGACAATGTGCACACACACTGAGCCAGTGATGCATGAGACAGATGAGCAGTACACCTGGCCACATGGCTTATTACCAAAATGGAAATGATGCATGGGGAGAGGAAAAAAGAAACAAAACGCTGCGTAAGTGTGTTATAGGAACACAGCATCCTTCATGTGAGGCTGTAAAACACTTGAAAAACACACCTACACACACACAAACACAGGAATAACAGTAGCAGTTAACATGTTGCTTTACGTTGGTATTATTGCACTGTGCGTGGATCAATAAGTCTTTCCAGCTTCCCAGAATGTGAATACAGTAACATTCACTGACCTGCTGCTCGGTCAGCTGCAGCTTCTTTCCACACGCTGTTGGACATAGCAATGGAGCTACAAGAACATCTCTGAACACTGGAGTGATTAGGTGATTAAAGTCTTTCTTGTTGGATCATTGATTCAGCGAAGACCTAGGGTGTTTTCACACCTGATAGTCTGGCAGACTTGGTTTTATTGGGGACCAAGATTGCAACATCTGGTCGCCATACTGCACTGTGTCAAATGATCCAAACTAATATAAAAACCTGTTCAACCCGTCAGCTGTGGTAGCGCTGCACCAAGAGCTTCTGCAGGAAACGACACAAAAACCTCCGAAGAAGACATTAAAACAACTTCTTTCTTCGCAAAATGTAATCAAAAATGAAGTTGTGTTGAATATTAGCGGTTGTGGAATTTCTCTTTTGTCTTTGGTAAAAGACCACGAGCCGTTTCTCAAGCCTAGACTCTTGTGTTTGTTTGGGTTCTATTTACCCAGAATGCTCTGCACAATAGTCCACTTCCTGCATTTGGAGCGGTCTCCAGTCTGCTTGCATCCACATATGAAATTCGAACCACGCCAGAGTTCACTTTATTCTAACTCAAGTTTTTAAGCGGACTAGTGTTCACTTTATTGGTCCGCATCAGAAATCGACTGTGCTTTTACACCTCCCCAAACCAACCGGGCTTTCTAGGCAAACGAACTAGAGTTTAATTAAAGCGGACAAAACAGTGCTGGTATCAATGCACCAATAGATAATATGCTATAGACAACAAATAAAGTGTAATCTTTGACTATTCCAATACCTTTGAATGGTAAAGAGTGCTGGGTCCTATCTTCTTCTCAACACACACTTCCTGGAGTTTTAATATAGGATTTAATGTAAATCTGGGGACTGTGATGGTCTAAGAAAAAGGTTCATTTTGCCTCAGATAATTTTTGTGTTGATTCTTAATCATTATCCTGCTGAAATACCCAATTATAACCTACTTTCAGTTTTCTGACAAAGCCCATCAGGTTGTCATGTAAAATGTCCTGCCACTTTTTAATCATGTACTCTGACACGATTCGCCAGACCTTCGAATGTGGCCGCCCACACCATCAGAGAAGTTTACATTGAATGAACTCACACAAATACAAAAACCATGAAGCAGCTGCAGTGCTGTCCTACATACCGTATCAGACAAAACTTAGAACAGACCTACTTCCACAAACTCAGTACTGGCAATTGTTACGCATGCTAAGAGAATTTGTGATTCAAGGCAAGTAAAACACACACACACACAAAAAACCCAGAGGAAGCCACTGAGGTCCCACATTAATATGTATATAATACATATTAACAAAGCAGAGCTTTCCTGCTCTGCTTTGTTACATAAAATCCCAATAAAAACACAGTCAAGCTTTTAGTTGTAGCGTGACATGGCTGCAAAAAAAAAAAAAAAAAGGAATTTAAAAGGCACAATTGTCAGGATTTACAACTGCAGACTGCAGGACGTGCACCCTGATTCCTGCTGCAGCTATTATCTTAAGATAACCAGCTACTCAGGCATCCATTTACATCCTCGCATCATATTCATCTTCTGCACGAGCAGATTAGATTCAGACGTGTTCCTGTTCTCCTCCTGTTTATCATTTTATTCCTCCCACAGCATGAAGGACATCTTGCATCTAGCAAAACAAACACTTCTTCTTAAATGAAACACAAATAAAAAAAATAAAAAATATGAGTCTCCAGGTCTCCAGAACACCATTTATTTTATTTTTTTATGAAAGCAGATGTGCTCACCAAAATGTCAGTTCAAAGTGCCCTCCAGGAAAACACTGAGCTCACCTGCTCAACAAGTACAGCTGAGACACCAACTGACTCATATGCAGTGCTACGTAACGTAACAAAAGACTATTCTTTTTATTTAGGAAAACTATTCCTCTTTTGTCACTTATTTGTCAGCTAACAAATAGAAGCTAATTTTGTTTTGTTTTTTTCCCCCCTCCCCGCATCCAGTGGCTTCACAGTAACGGCGCAATAAAAGCAGACCATGAGAACAGAGGATGGAGGGAAATGACCTCCACTTACCCTGTTATATTTGAGGGATAATTCAGCTCCTTCTGACGAGGAAAGCGCTTCCCGGCTTGATGTGACGGCAGTATTTTCCTCCCAAACGGTTCGTCCCTCATGTAAAGCAGACTCCCGAGTTCACTCACCTCTCTCTATCTCTCTCTCTCTCTGTGGAAGAAGATGAATGAACCTCTGGGTCTCCCTTGCCAACACATTTGCATAAGCCCCGCCCCCCGCGCGCGCTGGTTAGCCGGCGCGCCGCTGAAAGGAGGCTCTCTTTCACCTGATTGGACGAGGCGGCTTGTCAATCAGGAAGCAAGCTGTGCGCGCGGCTGTACGGTTGACCGTGAGCTGGTGAGACCGAAAAGAGAGGGAGAAGAAGAAGAAGCGAGCGCCAACTGCGGAAACAAGCAGAAGGCGAACTATGTAGCGATAAGAACATGTTGCTACTTTTATTTTTGCTTCTTTATTTGAGTCTGTCGCACGTGAATGTTCAAATAAATAATGAAGTAAATACACCTCAAAACATATAATTGTTTGTGCAAAGAATGGCGGCAACCAAGCACCAGTAACTGCTTATCAGGGTCTAACATCGCTGTGGAGAGATTTATGTCCTCTATTCTTGTAGAATTGATCAAATTAGCAACCTTGAATGGTTTTTTCAGCACTAACGCATGTCCACTAGAGAATGAAGGTCACCTTCAACAAAATGACTGGCAGCTCAATGAGATTTAAGTTCTGACATGGAAGACAAGACCACTGGAAAGATGTGGACCTTTATGGGGTTCCATTTGTGCCAAAAATATGCTTATTTGTCTATGCAAGGTGTGTATGCAGCACGCTCATGTAATGTAACGTGTTTATGTGCAGATGTAAAATGTAAGTATGTATTGGGCTTATCTCCATGTGTACACTGAAAAAAAAAAGAATGGAGCTCCAATTTTAAAAAATAGTTAATTTGCTATATGCAATCAAATTAAGTTTGTCAACTTAATTTACTTACATTTGTTTAGTATTACAACTTAACAAGCTTGATATATTTACTTGGATAAATTTAATTTGATTACTTGTAGCAAATAAATGAAACCATAGTACTTTTTCAGGCTGTTATGTCTTTTATTAAAATTGATTTGATGACCTTAGACATTTAAATGTAACTACAACACAAAACCAGAAAAAATCTAGGAAGGAAAAATATTCCACTCATCTCTGAGCGTCATTAGTGATGCGCAATCTGCCGCATCTACAATTTTCACCAATTTTTCCTGCTCCTTTTTTTTATATTTCAAAAGCAAAAATCGATTTACGAAGTATTACAAGTCATATTTTTCACAGCATTCTTTGTTCTTATACAGTAATATTATTTTATTAGAGAATATTCCTGATCTTGAAGTGACATGCACGTAGTTTTTGTAGGAGAAGGCAACTTTTTTCCATGCCATCATTCATATACAATCTCATTCGAAGGGCAGAAAGAAGGATATCGAAGACAAGAAGTGATTTACATCTGTACATGCATATATACAAAGAGAGAAAGTAATAAAATGCATGTTTAATAACAACTTGATCAATGCATCTCCTTGTTGATTTTTGATGACAGCATTTAACAAAGTTTGATTTATATTGCTTGTCTGATTACCTGAGTCTGATAACCTGAGGGTTACCCAACGTGGTTCATATCTGACAAGACTTTCCAGGAAAGAGTTTCAGTTTCTCAGATGTCAAATGTTTTTTTTCTTGTAGTTCGAACTATCGTTAGCATTTCTGACTTTAAAAAGCTTTCTTCTTGTATTTGCAACTGGAAAATCAGACAGTAGCGAGAGCATTTTGGATTTCCTGAAGTCTTGACCCAACCAACCTAAAGCGCAAAAACAAAAACACAAAGGTGTTTCGTTTTCATGAAGTGTTATAAAATATCCGACATCTTTCACTATTTTCCACTTTTGAATTCAAACGTCCACATGAGATTAGATTCGAAAAATATTTTGGCGCTGAGGTATACAGGAAATACACAAGCGGAAATCTACAAGTCTTGATGCTTGACATAAGAAGAAATGTACGGAGGAAAAACTGGGCCACTGGCTGGCACCAGGCCAAGATTAGTAAAAGCTTCTCGTTGGGAATGGTGCAACCTTCAGCACAAGGTTAATGTCCATCACGTTTCAGCAGCACTCCGGTAGTGTGTGTGTCCTTCGGTCCAAGGTAAGCAACAAATCCCTCTGCAACAGAGTCTGATGATCTGCCACAGCAAACAGTCCCACCCAACTCTCACTAATATGAAATATCAGACGGTAGAAATTAAAAAGACGGTGAACAATATGGAAATAGGAGACTTTCTTTGTTTGCATGTGTGCGCAGTTATATGAATCAGAGGGACTACTCATTTTACAGCGTATGTTTGTAATAAAAACATTGTCCTTAAGAGGAAAATAATACTTATGCAGGAATGAGTTACAACTGAGTGTGTAAATATTGAATGATGTACAGCAAAGAAAGTCCAGCTATAGATTTACTTTAGATTTATCCAAATCTGAATGCAGATCAGATTTAAGTAGGAGTATTAATTTCTTATGGGGTTTTTTTGTCTTTATTTATTAGTTTGTTTGTTTTTCCAGGACAGGATACAAGTTTCTTTAAAGTGTAACTAACACAGTAACCCCCCTGTGAAAGTCTAATCCTCACCCCCGACAAATGTTGAAAAATTCCAGCAACGTGGGCAGAGCAAAGATGCGCAACGATGCGTGGCTGTATGTTGGGCTGAACAGAGGAATTCAACTTTGTAGCTATCTTTAGCGACTTTTTATCAAAAAACCAACAAGTGACAAATCTAGCATCCCGTCACCTAGCAACCCGAGCAAAGCTCCAGCACGTTTGGTCAGCTGGTATTAGTGATGCATGCGCTGTACAATGGCTGCTGGACAAAACAAATATTTTGTTGTTGACTTACCATCCAGGAACCACTTTCTGCACTCTTGTTGGTTGTGCAGGAGGCTCCACTTCTGCTTTTCAAAAACATCTAATTGCGCCTCCATTTGCAGCCGATTTCACATGCGAGTGTCAGTTTTGAATTGGGGGCGTGGCCACCAGCAGCTTACCTGGATTTAAAGTGACAAGAGGCCCTGAAATGGCTCAAAACAGGCAGAAGTGACCAGATTAACATCTCATCATCTAACAATGATGTTGTGTAAAACATAAAATAAAATAAATAACAAATGTGTTTGGCATAATAGGTCACCTTTAAACACATTGGAGAATTCAACTGCTTTGGCACAATTTGAGCTGCACTGAGATGGTTTTAGGCACATTAATGCGTAATTAAACAAATTTGCACAAAAATGTCAAGATTCGCGCAGAAACATAAAGAAGGATCCCAAAGGAACCCATCAATTCAGTTTATCAGAAAAACAGTTAGTCACACTTTTAACAACAATGTGTGCTCCTTTAGCTGTACCTTTATGTTGAGTACATCAACACTCAAACAAATGGCAACATTTCGTTCACTAACAGGAAGCAAATTAGAATAAATCCAAATCCATCTGCATATCCACCGGTCAGCTCTGGCTTTACGAACTCTGGCAAGAAACTTTTTTTTTTGCAAATATTCTAGAAACCAATCCTTCCTGTTCAATTAGTCTCCGTCTGTCTGCCTTCCCCTCCTTTTAATTCAAATATCTATTATTGAAACCCCAGTAATTGATACCACCTGTCCCGGCCGGGGGGGGGCGGGGGGGGGGGGGTGGGGGTGGGGGGGGGGGGCGGGGGGGGGGGG
>CAEFZX010028160.1:0-23910 GCA_903066825.1 Alfaro cultratus | reverse complement strand
CACACACACACACACACACACACACAGATATATATATATATATATATATATATATATATATATATATATATATATATTTCCAGCATCAGGTGGGAATAACTTTAACTTTTTGCACTCTTTGACACTCAAAGTACACAAAAATGTATTTTGGATCTTATGTCCCGTTTAAAGCTTCTCCTAAAATCTAAGTAATCCACTAAATAAAAAGTGCAGCTATTGATTTATTGACTGATAAATATAATTTATGAAATTAATGTGTAGCTTTTTTTCTATGTAAGTGTGCTACAAGTTTATGTTTATAACTTACACTCCCAGGATATCAATCAAATCTTGACCTGAATCAACCTGGCACCATGGTGTTTGGAGTGCTTGTTTCTCTCAATATTCAGTGTTGGATCAGATTGAGTCCATATCTCATTTAAACGTGGAATGCAGTGAATCTATTTATTTTTCAAAAGGATGTGATATTCTCTTCAGTTATCGCTCCTGTTTTCTTTCGTTTGGAATCAGTGCAAAGCTGCTATTTGCAAGAAATGGGTCAGTTAAATCAGATTCTTTCCACCCCTTTCAAATCAAGTAATTCCAATGGTTATCAAACTCCTTCCCCCTGACAGCTAACTGCATATGAGTGAAAAAGGTTTGGGGCAAAAAAACGAGAGGGCAGGAGCAAAAAATAATTGGACTTTCCTCCCCCAGATTTTCAGACTCCCTTCAGCCCCCCTTCTATTCTTGTCCACACACTTAATTAACACAAGCCATGTCAGGAGGCCTGGAGAGAAAATCTGCTGTTTGGACAAAAAAACCCCAAAAAAAACAAGTAGCATATTGTCTCCTTTATATACATATATGCAAATAGTGCTGGTAGCTCCAGCCAATGTAATGAAGCTCTATGAAAAAGCTGGCAAAGTCATTCATTCATAAAATCCCAATGTGTGACTATTACTCTAATTACAGAGGACGTCGGTCCCAATTAGCCCTCTGCTTTTCTTCTGTTTCATTCTTGATTAACAGAGCCATGTTAATTACAGGTTTCATGTGAGGGGGTATTAATGCATTAGCGGGCCCACACAGCAAGCTGTTAACGCCATCCATCCCACCAGGTTGCAGAACTTTGCCGTGCACCAGCAAGCCTCTCCGCCGAGTGCTCGCCTTTCTTTCTTCGTCTGCGTGTTGTCAGTGACTTGTGCATCTACTCCTGCAACAGCATGAGTTGGACAGCAGCCTTTTATAATTGAGGGGGAAAAGAAAGACTGAAATGATTCCAGAGAAAGAAAACGAAACAAAGTTAAGAAGGTAGGTCTGAGACTGTGGCAAGCACTAGTGGCACGTGTTAATTACACATGTAAAGCCTAATACATCCAGAGAGAACACCTGCCGGCAGGGGAAATGAGGCCTGCGCCAACGCCTGCCACATAGAGTCAAACGAACCCTCAGTCTGCCAGGGAGATGATGGTGCTCTGATTACATTTTTATAGGGTGCCTGGATTGGAGGGCACACTTAACATTCAAATCATTCTCCAAGAAGCAATCACAGGTTGAAATTGAAATGTTCCAGGTTGAGGTGTCATCACTTAGAATGCTCAGCAGCTACTGCTGTGCCAGGTCAGTGTCACAGTCAAGGTGTTGCAGATGAAGGAAGACTGAGATCAGTTGGTGAACAATGGAGTGTTCTTCTGTTGCAACATATTTGGTTTGACTGTCTTTAAGTTTGTTCAATGAGTGTCCAGTGGTCTGTAATAGATTTATTAAAAACTTCACCTTACTGTGGTCACTTGTCAAAAACTATTGTTTACCGTTTCCAGTACTGATAAACGATATCCTAGGTGAGCAGGCCTGTGATAGAGAGAGAGAATGGGGATAATAGAGGTAATAATTTAACTGTGGAGCCTCTAGCATCATGTCTGTGTGAAGTGATGCTGGAGGCTGGGGGGGGGGCTGTATCCGCTCCACATCACAATGTCACTATGAAGAGATTCAAGTTTTGAGCAGATCCTTAGACCAAATCAATGTGTGGCTGCGCCACCGTTTTTTCAGCTGAATAGAAACAAAACTCAAGTAATTATTTATGTCAGCACACAGCTTCAGTTATTACAACTGGAAACTACTGATGGACCCAGACCTCAACGTCCAGAGACACATAAAGACAATTACAAATTCAGCCTTCTGAAACAAAATTTCTGAGATTAAATGACTTATAACAAGGCCTGGAGCCAAAGTGTCCTCACAAGTCTGCCTGAAAAGTCAGACAGCTGCAGCTGATCCAGAATGCTGCAGATTGCATCTTCACTAAAACCAGAAAACTAGAGTATATTGCCCTAATTCTAAAATGCTCTATTTATTGCTGAGAATAGACTTTAAAATAATTTTGTCAGTTTACAAATCACTGAATGGTTTAGCAACAAAATACTTTAAAGGGATCCATACATACATAGTTGCATATGTTGGGCCAAATATGCTGTGATTTGGGCTGTGAAATATGCCAATATTTTATTAACTAAAAAATTGGTGTTTGTGATATGTAAAAATTCACAATAACTTCAAAATGTCACTTCTTTTGTTATATCTTTCACCCAGGGAGGTCGCCATTTTTTCACTTGCTGGGTTGATGACGTGTTTGCGTCCACTCTGTACTGTACTCAGTACAGAGCAAAAACAGGACGCTAACTTTACCTGACTTCCTACTCAGTTCCTCCAGACTAGCA
Organism: Alfaro cultratus; assembly: GCA_903066825.1. Classification (NCBI taxonomy): domain Eukaryota; kingdom Metazoa; phylum Chordata; class Actinopteri; order Cyprinodontiformes; family Poeciliidae; genus Alfaro; species Alfaro cultratus. The sequence goes on along the minus strand of CAEFZX010028160.1, from coordinate 21,208 downwards.
GCAGCAGCAATTAGCAAACACCTGGTACATCTGAGCATCTGCTGAGTTCGTCGTATGAATTACTTTTCAGTGCAACGCTCCGAAAAATGTTATGAACAGTTTAATAGAGAAATCTAGTTGTGACGATGTGCTGAAGGAGAGAAAGAGCAGGAGCTTCTTAAAGGTTAAAGTGCCCAATTTCAAGGTATTACATTGCAAACTGAAATTTATTTTAAGTAATGTTTTATATATACAGCATTTTACACCAAACTAAGGTAACAAAGCTACTGTATGTCTTTAAGATATAAACTACCGCTTTGTGTTTGTAAAATACAAAATACTTCCCTTTATAACACCCACCAATAAACTCTAATACAGCAAACTGACAAAGTGAGACCTGCCACCAATGTGAATATTACAAAGCTCAAAATGAGAAGAGTGGATTTTTTAATTCCTTCTCTCAAAAGCAAATCTTGAAATGATTATTGATATCAAGCAAAAAAACAAACAAAACAAGACAAAAAAAGAGTAGATATTGAACTTACTGAGTTCTCTGCGACTTTCTTTGTGCTCTACTTCTTCCAAAGCTGTGCCCTGTTGTGATGAAATGCCCTGGATTTTCCTCTGTACCAAATGAAGCATGGTCTTTGGAAGGAAATGATATGATGAAGTTCACATCCATTAGAGGAGCTTGTGTACATCCTGCCTTGGGTCGTGCATCCTCATACATATTCAAAGGCCTTTCTCAGTTCATTATAAACTCACAAAATCTCAGCTCCTTACTATCCTAGATGGCCATGTTACATTCATTAAAAGGGAAGAATACAAAGCCTCCCCAAATTATAACGATACAAATTCCTCACGCAATTAGAATTTAACTATTCACCATCTCACATCTAGGTCTCGCATCAGAAAACATCAAACGCAGGCCTGCCTAATGGATGTCTCTCAGCGTTGTACAATTAATGCTCAAGGACAAACAATAAAGAAGTTAGAATCATGAATGTCTGATGTTTAGGGGGGGGTAGATTTTTTTTTTGTCCTTCAAGGCCATTTGATATGCAGGTCTATAAAGTAAACACCTTTGTTTTCCCCAATCAAGAGTTATCCCTTGAGAGAAAATAATTGGGATACAGGCATACAGATTCAGAGCAGTGTTTGCTAAAGATAGGCAGCGACTAGAACATGGAGCAGGGGACTAAGTGGAATCACAAATTCACACACAGAGTCCAAGTGATGAAGAAAAAAACAAGTGGCTTAATGCTTAGGTAAAAAATATACAGCCTCTGATCAACAACAACTCAGAAATACAGTACTGTGAAATCATGTTTACCCCACAGCTTCCCTCTGTTGTTGCTCTTTTGCAACACGCTAAATGAAGATAATTTTAGGTTTCAAATGACGATCCTGAAAGGGGAATTAAAAGGAAAAACTCATCCTAATCAAGATTGTTCTGTGTAAAAAGTAATCCCACCACCTTGTTAAGACCTAAATTCGTAATGCTTTCTAGAAAGCCAAGTTCAGTGTCATACTCAAAATCTGTTCTTGGGTCACTGTTGATCTCACTTAAACAGGCCATATCTGAAAAGGTGAAGTAGGCTAAAAGATACCAAAAACAAGACATCATCCTGCAATTCAAGGAAATTCCAAAATGGGGAAGACTCTGTCATTTATCTGGAATGTGTTAAAAAGACATCTTTTCTGATGCTTTTTCCTACAAATGGAGAAAATATTGACCAGTGAAGAGTGATTTTCAGCAAAGGCCCAGCTCATATTTCCTTAAAAAAAATCATATTCATGATGCCCAAGACTTGAGAAAAGTGGAACTTATTGGAATGTGTTTGTCCTCTCATGTCTGTCAAAAAGTTAACATTGCATTTCAACAAAAGAGGACAGAAATATATTTGATTGTCCCACAATGGGAAAATTCAGGTGTAACAGAAGCAAGTCAAAAGTCAGTGAGAGTATGCAAATTCACACTAAGGGCATAAAAAGAAGAAAAAGAGAACACCCAGGTACATATAAGAGCCCACCATCTCAATGTCTACTCCCTGAATGTTCATCGGTGTCAGTCTGGTGGGTCTGCACCAGACTGACCACCAACAGCTCCTTGGTTTTCTCTGTTCATCAGTTGTTCTGAGTTGTCCCACTGTCACCAGTCCAGAGGCTCTTGAACAATCAGAATAACACCAACAAATCTGCTTCTGAATGGCTCAAACAGCAAACCCCTCCCCCAAATAACAAAGTAAAGATTTTGGCAAAATCAAAGTCAAAGGCTTAAATTACATTCAGTTGAGATGACCTTAGACAGGCCATTCCTTTAAACCCTCAATGTGGCTGGATTTAAACAGAAAGGTGGGCCTGAAGAATGATTTCTAAACACCTGGGTGACATGACCAGTTTGATTTTGGAACAGGTTGGTTTGAAATGGGGATTTCTTTTAGTTAATTGGGTTATTGATATTACGTGAAAACAATCTAACATTGAAATATGTCCTGATGGTCTGAAATGTGTCTGTCAAAGCAAAAAACAGAAAAAATCTGTAAGTGTGCAGACTTTTCAAAGCACACGATCACAATAGAGGGTAGCTACTTCTTAATGAACTTTTTTAAAATTCTTTTTAATTTTTATAATTTCTGGATTTTATTCAAATTAAATGAAAAACGGATAGACATGGAAGTTTGGAAAACGGTAGGAAAAAAAGTCCACATCCATTTGTGCGTACTTGTTTGAGCTCAGCTCATGGTGTTCAGATCAGCGTGAGTGTGGATGTTAGATCAAGCCAGATGATGATCTGGTTGACTGGTGTTAGTAGAGCCGATCTCACAGTTCTCGGGTTGGGAAGGGATGAACGCCAATCGCCTCTCCTGCTGCTTCTCAGACCAAGCTGGCTGTTTCTAATGAGACAGGCAAACGGGGAGCTGTCACTCTGACGGGGGTACCTGACACATGAAAATGAGACCCCCTGATCCACATGCTTGGATAGAAGAAGAAATCTGGGGGGGACCGGGTGGGTGAAAACGGGGGAAGAATGGGGAGGAGGAGGGCGGCCTACCAGCTGTTGGAAAACTGAGTGACAGGTCAAGGAAGGTAGCTGAGCGGCAAAACTCCTCCAAGTGACAAGAGACGAATGGCACATCTCCGCAGACCCAGTAGTGGCTGCTAACTCCTCTGTCTGACTTGTCGTAGTCGTCTGACAGGCCTACAAGGGCCAATCCTGTTTCACTCAGAGACTATGGACCAGCAAATTGATTGAGAGAACATATCCTTTTGATCCATCTTTAGAACTATTAAATCTGCTGTTACTTCAGTCAGAATTCAGCCTGGGAGTTTTTCTCATCCAAATTCCTGCTGTTCGTGTTTTGATTTTAGCCTGTGATGATACACAGAGTGGGGCGTGCTAAGTGTTGCAGTGTGTATCGGGCTATTCCTCCAAGATGCCCTGCAGACATACCTTTTTTGAGTGATGACTGTGGGATTATCTCTCCATTACAGTGATTCTATATGACAAGCCATTCTGTCACATCTCAAACGGCTGCTTCCTTTAAAGAGCCAGGTGCTTCTGTGTGTCGCTCATCCACTCATCCGCAGATTGCTTAAGATTTGAGACAGCCCTTGTGTTCCGTTTTATCTGTGGGGGAGAAAGCAGTGCTCTGTCTCGGCGACAATCCCATCCTTCAAGGTGTTCGTGTTCCATCTGCCAGAGGGTCCAGCGGGAATACTTCTCTCTGAGCTGCTTCCCCACTCTCAGTGAGCAGCCTTTCATGTCAGACAGGATACCAGACAGGAATCCCAGCTAGCATTCAGCTTCACTTAAGGCTTACATGTTGACAGAGGGAAAGAGGAGTGTTCTCTTATTTTTGAATGGTCTTTTTTTTTTCTTGCACAGGCTAGACTCAGACGCTAAACTCAAACCATGTGCAGAGTTGTAAAGTATAGAGTTATAGGTGTGTGTGATATTGCAATTTCAGCAATAAAAAACATTATCTTAAGCTGGTGTGAAAAAAATATCTGGAAAACTGCTTAATACCACAATCTTCACGCAACATTTACTTTTAAAGTGCCTAATGTCTGTAAGGTAGGTAAAGTTCTGAATGGCACTTTGAGTGGGATGTGAACATTTTTAATATTAGATCTTACTTTTCAAATCTAACAAATGAGATTCTGAAATGTCATCAATGTTCTTATCCATCCATTTTTAATTAAAGCTGCAGTACGTAACTTTTATAAAAATATGCTTTTCACATGAAGTAGACGGGTGACCTGTCCAAGGTGTACCCCATCTCTCGCCCATTGAGAACGCTAAACCCTGGGGATACACAGCTGCTCCCCTCACCACCCAGCAAAAACAACCAATCGGAGCCAGGAGGAGGGGCTTAACGCTGTCATTCAACCTCATGTACTCAGTGCTCAATGTGCTAATGGCAGAGAAACAATTTACAGTATTATTATTTTTTTTATATATTTCATTTTCCAAGGTTTTTATTGGCTCTAGGGCCCTTATTCGAAGGTAGGCTGACAGGAAAGAGGAAAAGGAGAGGGGGAAGAAATGCAGCAAATGTCGCCGAGTCCAGGAATCGAACCCGCGACCGCCGCGTCGAGGACTAAGGCCTCCAAACGTGGGTTGTGCTAAACCCCTATGCCACCACAGTATGCCCCAGAAACTATTTATTGTTACAGGAAAACTATTTAACTGCCATCACCAGTGGCTATGCTAACTAGCCCTAGCATTCACCCCATGCTGTGCTACCTGCACACTAAACGAGCATATTACCAAGATCTACTATATGTATTTACCAAGAAAAATGTTGATGTGCCCAAAACTGTGTCTGGTTTCAGCTATACATATGTGTGTAGAGAACAAAACTCATGCTTAACATGTCCGCTCTCATGTTAAGCATGAGAGCGGACAGATGAAGGGTTTAGTGTACAGAGATCTCACTCACTATGCAGCAGTTTGTGCTCAGCTCTCTGTAAAGATGATAAGTCCATATAGGCAGAAGGAACCATTCACACAGCTAACCCTGATGTAATCCTGACGAGGCGCTAAAACCCTGAAGTTGGTTTTCATTGAACTGAGTTGTGTGATGACCAATCAAGCAGCCAGCCCTTTGTAAATGTTGGAGGCGTCTACCATTCTGCAGAGGCCATATCTCTTCACAGTTTTCTCTCTTTACATTTTGCTTGATCCCACAGAGATTGTTCTAGAAGAACCAATGTTTTGATTAATTTTTGCCATTAAAGCCTGTTTTTTTTATTTTGTAAAGCAGCTTAAATGTGTTTAAATGCAATGTTTAATTTATTTGGTCATTTCTGTATACTGCTAGCAGCTATAGAGGGAATTGCAGGTTAATTGGATTGTTACCTTTCTCAAAAAAGTGTTTTCCTGGAAATCTCTGGAACCTGAATTTCACGACGCTGCTACTTTGCACATCAACAGCTTCTGCATTATTGTACACAAACAACACTCATTCAATGCAAACATGTTTCATAACTGCTGTGTTGCCCACATTGTTGGTGAAAATTTCAAAAGCACAGATCAATACACATTAGCAGGTTAAAAGAGAGAGAACTTTTCTTGCTGCCACTGTATGGCAGTATGAAAAAGGGTGTGCTTGTGCTTTTCAAGTAGACAAAAGGATGTACAGGATTTGTAAGAAGTGGTGTGTTCATTGATGGACGAGTGGGTCTTGAGAGGCAGAACATTTTAGTCTTTTTTTTTTCCGAGCGGGTATGTCTGACATCCCATTTCCTCCTGCAAATAACAACAACCCATCGAGTGACATGGATTTTCCCTCTCAGTACAGAAATGGACAAATTTTAGAGTATGAGAGGACAGGTGGGAAAAGGATGGAGTAGTGAGTGCAGAAAATGGGTTCAGACAGCAAAAATGGCTGGGTAAAAAAAAAATAAAACAAAAACATGTTTGAGAAACATGGTAAAATGCATCTCATGAAAGGCTACAGCTGAGATGGTTGGAGTACAAATCGATTCACATGCTTTACGTAAGATTCAGTCAAACAGTTTTTAAAATCTGCTAAAACTCTGCAGCACTGGAAGGAACAGGGATTATCTGTCAATGAATCATGTGTTGAAGTTGGGTCTACATCTGTGTATGGGGGTGTGTGTGTGTGCGTGTGTGTGTGCGCACTGGGCAGAGAGATGTGGCCTATGATGCCTCACCTCTCCACTGAAGTGGTAAATCAGCCATCAGCCATGTGACAAGCTCAGTGAACCCCCCCACCCCGGCTCTGCCCAATGAGACATGACCCTCAGCGCTGGTACCGCCCCCTGCTCGATGGAGCTTTGATATCACTCTTCGCTCCACTGACCAACCGATAGGGGGGTGCACCCGCAGCATTCCTCCAATCCACCCAAATGGAACAGCTGAACACATCCCATCATGCAACAAAAAAAGCCAAGGGAAAACACAGCGGCCTCTGTAAGTGCATGGAAGAGAGGGTGAGAGGAAAGAGGAGAAATGTTCATGTACCTCCCTGGTTCTACCGAAGGGTTATCAGTGCAGCCCGCTGTTGGCTCGAAGGGAGTCAACAACTGTTTCATGTTTCTTGGAATTAGCTTAGCCAACAGGAACCTTGTTACAGTTTGAGATATTACATTGTCTTACCCGAAAGTAAAATAGATTGTGGGCAGTGTGTGGAAAATCTTCCCTCACGGCATCAAAAAAAAAAAATGGTGGAGTTCTCATTGTTTTTTTTTTGTTTTTTTGGCAAAATTTTCATATTCCTGTGGTGTCTTTTGGTTCTCCAGTTTCCTCTACAACCACTAAACATGCATCTTAAGTTAGCTGGCCAGTACAGTTTGTCCTTAGGGGTAAGTTTGTCCATTTACCGCATTTCTTTTTCTGTCATTTCTCTGTCGCTGACCCTCACTGCCCCAACCCGTCTTACTTCATATGTTTCTAAGCCATGTACAGGCACACTGTGTAACGCATGCTGAAATCTGAAACAGATCTAGATGACGACTTCCAGCTGATTTATCTTTGCTTTCTGTTCTATATTCAGAGATACAGAGCTATATGTGTACTCTATGATATTGGGAAGAATTATCATTTTTATGGTAATTCACCTGTCTGCATAAACATGTCAATATATATACATGTACAGTATATACATGTATTAGGACTGTCAACGTTAACACATTAACTGATGTGATTAATCTGAAAATGTTAATGCAGATTAATTGAATTAAATATATAGACCTAAAACCCTCTCTCCTGTGGATGGTTGGTGAATTCACACAGTGAGCAACAAACAGCAGTGAAAGGTGAAAGTTTTCTGTGACTGCCTACAGCAACAACAGGTGAACAGTTTCATCTTACTTGTCCCTATCCTCATGTGTATGAATTACGCCTCATCATACAGGTTCCATAGGGAATGAACAGAGATGGACGTTTTTAAATTAATGTATACTATACTGCTCGAAAAAAATAAAGGGAACAGTTAAACAACACAATATAACTCCAAGTAAATCAAACTTCTGTGAAATCATTGGTTAATAAATTTGATTTCCATTGATGATTTTTGTGTGATTTTGTTTTGTCAGCACATTCAACTTTGTACAGAACAAAGTATTCAATGAGAATATTTAATTCATTCAGATCTAGGATGTGTTATTTGAGTGTTCCCTTTATTTTTTTGAGCAGTGTACATTTACTTAAAACGGTATGTCAAAAATTATTTTTACTTTTCGTCAATAATCAGTGAAAAACATCTGTGTTGATATTTTTTTATAATTGATCTCTATCATATTCAAATTCAAGTTGGGATTCTGGCTGGACCACTCAAACAGTTTGCAAACTTAACTTAATTTAAACCTACATCTCCCAGTGGCCTATGGAGGAGAGCGACACAAAGGTAAGTTTGTTCATGTTTATTACCTTTGTGTGACACAAAGGTAAGTTTGTTCACACAAAGGTAAGTTTGTTCATGCCCTGGTGGTGCCAGAAGGCATTTCTGCATGGAGTTTGCATGTTCTCCCTGTGCATGCATGGACTTCCACCAGGTACTCCGACTTTCTCTAAATTGTCCTCAGATAAGAGTGTGTGTAGAAATCCCCTTAATAAACCTTAATAAATTGAACTAAGGTATAAAGAAGAATGTTCCAAAATTCTATTACGTTCTGCCCTGCCTTTGTCAAAGCCTTTTCCTGCTTTCCTGCTTTCTGTCTTTGTACACTTGAGGTTAAATTAAAGTTATTTTGGATTTCCTCATACTTACATGGATTTTTTTTTTACAGCACTAAGTCACATAACACCATAGAATTGAACAAAAGTGTACTTTCCTTTTGCCATCACTCCATGCAGTGACTATAGTTGGACATGTGGGCTTCGCAATTCACAATTTGGTGGACTGGGAAATTCTGAACGATCGTTGAGTCGTATGAATCATTTGGCAAACTTAAGGCGGAAACATCAGTGAAGACGCCAGTGTCAGCAGTGTCAGCTCCGTGATGAAACTGCACAGTGTTGGCGTTTGCAGTATCTCTGGTATCAGAGTGAGGCCACAAACGTGTAACTCTCTGAAGCCTCAGGAGCAGGCTGCATGTGTGGTGTCTCCAGCATCTAATGCCACTAACTGCACACAGTGCAAACACTGCCTCCGCCTTGGCATCGTCCTCTGGGACTCACTGTTGCACTCGTATGTATTCGGCTTGCATCACTTCAGTAATGCTTTAGTAAACCAAAACCCTCCGTCAGAGAAAGACAGGGATTAAGGAATTTACTTCCTCTCGCCAGGTGGAGCTCAGACTTTTCTGAGGATTAAAAGCTCTCATTAGCAGCGAAATGCAAGATCTGACTATGTACTTGGGTCCCATTTTTAAAAAAGTGAGATTGCTAAAAGTAGTGATGATTTCAAATATTTTAAGATCTCTATATCAAATGTGTCTATAAAGGCCAGAAACCTGTGTGTTCTAATTACTGGAGAGCACACGTGAAAATACATTTCAAACAAAAGATAACAAAAGAAAGTATACGAACATGTTCAAAGGAGTGAGTAGACGTATAAACTTATTTTTACAACCATCCCTCTTACATCCACAGCATCGTCCAATTAATTACTATTCCCATTACCTTGGTTTTAACATTCTTTCTTAGTTAGTATTTTCTGCATTCATATCTATAGCTACAACTATTTAACTCATTCCACAGCTTCACTCCATGTACCGATATATAAAAGCTTTTTCTTGTGAATCTCAATTTAAAATGATTAAATTCACATTTTTCCCTTAAGTCATAAAGTCCTTCCTTGTGTAAAAAGAGCTTTAGAATGTTAATGGATCATGGTTGGCTTTAAACAAGATGATAACTGTTTGTAATTCCACTATGTCAGCAAACATTAGCAGTTTGCAATAGTGTGTTTGTACGATTGAAATAACCAACCTTATTGATTACTCTGATTACTCTTATTGATGACCAACCTTATTGACTGCAATCATTAGTCTGTAGTGAAACTAATGATTGCAGTCAATAAGTTCTGTACTTGCTGCACATTAACTCAAAAGAGGTAAGACAAGGAAACAGACTATTTTATAATTGGCCACTCATCAGGAGTTTCAGTCCCCTGTCCTTCGATGTAATGGAATATCAATAGGCAAGACAGTGAACCTCACACTGACCTTAGGTGCTCATTGAAGTGTTTAGATACAAAAAATACCAAAAAACTGTATATATAAACTAAACTTCAATTTCATCCCCCCCTCAGTATGGAGGTGTTATGTATCAGGAAAATAAAATATACCTACTTCATAACAGGCCTGTGAGGTAATTAAACTGGTTAAGGGCAACACAGTTATTATCCCTACTATCATCCTATGATGTTATTCACTTAACTAATGCTGTTATGTAAGCAAAATAGATTCAATCACTTAAATATTTTAGAACATCAAATATGTTTAATATCAACCAAACCAAACCAAACCAAACCTGAGAACATGGAGAAGGTTTGCAAATTTCTATTTCATTTATTAAAGGTAAAAGTTAATCAAATGTATCTGACCTCAAGTTCAATAACTTAAGGTTATGTGTAACAAAAGCAAGCAGATGAAACACATGAGAGAAACAATTGAAAGCAAACAAATGAAAGAAACCTGGGTGCACTCTAATAGAACTGTAGTATATGCATACATTCACATAAAACTGTAAATGTATTATCATCAGCTGGATTTTATAGAGGCTGCTCGGGGCTGCAGTTGTTACCTCTGTACAGCAAAAGGGTCCATCTTTGGATTCTGGCCTGGGGTCTTTCTGCATGGCGTTTGCCTGATCGCCCTCTATATCTGTGGCTGCTCTGGCTTCCTTAAACACTTCAGAAATATGTATATGATGTTAATTGGTCCCAATGTGGATGCATGGATGTTTGTCCTGTTTGTCTTTTGTGTTGCTCTGTGACTGATGACTTTTCCACAATGTGCCCTGCTTCCCATTTTGTGATTAATTGGAATAACTTTGATTAAATGGGATTGGATAATTAAATGCAAACTGAACATGCCTTCCTTTATTTGCAGTAGTGCTTTGAGATTACATCTGTTGTAAACTGCACTTAATTTACATGTTGCTATAACGACAGGACTGTCTCTGTAATGCAACATTTGGATGAATTACGACTCCAGCACACCTGAATCTAATGAATGGTTGATAACCAGGTATTTGCAAAACTTACAAATGAAGTAATTCTGCTCTTTGGTTCAGGTTTGTTGGAACAGGGATGGACCCAAAAGTTGCAGCACTGGAGTTTCTGACCCCTAATGCATATATATATGATTGGATCAGTAGCAATGGTTAAACATATAGTGTGACCTCAGTTATTCCAATGCAATCTGAGATATGCAGCAAAGTGAGGAACCATTGTTCACTTTTCAACAGTATCTTTCACTGTCTTAATCCACTGCTGGTCAAAGAGTTATTCAAAGAAGACTAAATCTAAATCTGGTGTCAAGCTCATTCTCCTCTTGTCATTTAAAACTTGTAATCCGTTTGCTATTGCATTGTTTACTCTGCTTCCCCTTATTTTCCATGGACCACATCCTTCAAGAATTCCACGCTTCACAGAGCTTCCCCTTTGAATATGTGGCAGATAAAAGTAAAAACAGGATTACTGTCTAATCCTCCTCGATTGTTTGTGTCTTTTGGCCACTGGGAGAACTCTGATGTGGTCCTGCCGTGCAAGTGAGGGAGACGGGGGGGAGTTAGACATAGATGGAAAGACAAAGGAGAACGAGACTTTCCTCTGTATCGTCCGGTAATGAGAGCCAGTAATAAAGTGGATGTATTCATGGACAACTGAAGCCAGCAATTAAGGAAAGAGGTAGCTAGCTTCAGACAGCCACTTTGAATCTTTTAAATGTAAATACAGCCGCATCTCTCAAAGTGCTCGGTGAGATATTTCAAATGAAATCCCCTCTCACTAATGAGGTAGCTGTGATATGTCTACAGCAGGCCTAACTACAGCGCTACCTCGGTAGGCAACCCGGGCTCTTGTTGAAATGTTTTAATCAGGCTGAAGGAACAGGGATTATGATATAACAGAGTTGGTGGAGACTGGTCTTCCTCTCCTTCCCATATCAACACAGTTCTGTTTGATCTGTCCTGAAATCTACACTGCTGTGACTGTCTTAATTAGTTACGCGGATGTAGACAACATAGCCTACATAGGGAAATTGCTGGAGTTGACATGCCACTTAGTAATATGCTGTATTTCACTTAATAAAGAGGAAAATAAAAGAAAGTCACTGTTGGTGGAATCATGAAAAAGACAAAAAAAAACTGATTATATAGATGCTGTCAGGAGACAAATTGTAGCCGTGTTAATAGCAACACTCTCTGTTTGGGAACATTTGGTCTTTGGAACATCTTCTCTCATTGCCAGCAAATTGCTCTAGCCTTGATCAGCTGTGCAGGCTGTCACAGGCATGCTGCATCATGCCATTGTTTCATCCCATCTGGCTGGATTTAATTCATCGTTCCCCACCCTCAGCATCCTTAAAGCCTCCTCTCACAGCATGTCAGGCCCCGGCACACTGCTTTTTGGATCAGGAGTCACAGAGCCACCGTCATCCTCCTGCAGAGTAACGAACAACGGCGTGGAGTGTTTGTGAGTAAGGAGAGAGAATGGCTTGGCAGCAAAACAATTCTTATGAAGATATTCAAGTCAACTTAGAAGAGCAAGAATGGTGGGTTCATGTCAAACAACACAACCACAAATGCCACAATACAAGAAAAATCCACAACACACAAGCAAAACGCTACAATGCAAGAACAAAAACCACAGCACAAAAAGCCACAACATAACAAAAATCTACAACACAACAAACACAAATCCACAACCAAAGTCAGAACACAACCAAAGCTACAATGCAAGAATAAAAGTCACAACTCAACAGCAAATGTCACATCAAAAGTTATGCTAAAACAAAATTCTTGCTAAAATGTAATTTTTGGTAAAATGAATTCATGCAAAAACAGAAGCTATGACAAACAGGCTGGTAGAAGTTCTGTCATGGTGTTTTTATGGCTGCATTGTGGATTTTTGTTGTGGCATTTTTATTGTGCTGTGCATTTTGTTGATGCTTCTCAGCAAGTTTAGAATCATGAAAAGGTAAAAATAAATAAATAACTAAAAACACTAGACTTAAAAAAATATTACATGGATATGAAAAGATTCAATCCTCACCCAGACACTGTCACCAGGTAAAATCAGTGAACCTTTGTGTGCTACTTACCACACAAAGGAAGAGATTACATGTGTTTATGTGGTGAAGTCACATGACTACCAAACTATAGTCCTTGCATGTTGCAGAGATGATTGTGATACTGGCAGCTTTCAGCACTGAACACCCAAGAAGCTGCAGGGATTTCTGGCAGGTGCAGATTGTGTTCTGCATGTGACATTCATCTCCATATTATGTGGACTAAGGAAATGAGTCAACACAGATATAATTCTTTTAATTTTAAAACATTTAGACTGGGTTAAAATCTCTAAAAACTTTGTGGAATGATGTGTTATGGTCTCATGAAACCAAGTTTGAGGTTTTAAGTCATAATTCTAAAATATATGTTTAGCACAGAAAAAAAAAACACTGTGCTAAACATAGTACTTGACTTTACTGTGGATCAGTAAAGTAAAGTTATATCTTCAGTAAAACATGGTGGTGGCAGCATCATGTCCAGGGTTACAGTTTTTTAGGGACCCCTTTTCGGTAACACTTTAGTTGACGGGGTGTGCATAAGACTGACATGACACTGTCATAAATATGACATAATATTTGTCATGAACATGTCTTTACGTTGACACTTTTAATGGACTTTCAATGCAACTTTTAAAGCAACTTTGCTTTAAAAGTTGCTTTAAAAGTGTCACTGGGCCAGATTGTCTGATTCTGATCATTTATGCATATTACAGTGTGGCAGTTTGTGTGCTAAGAAATGTTTTTTGTGGTATTTAGATATTTTTTTGGGGGGTTAGTTCTGGCTCCAAGGAACATCACATTTGAAACGTTTTCTTTCATTGTAGCCAGATTAGTAGCATCAAGTTTCTTTAGAAATGCAGCTAAGCAGTTGGTATAACACTTGAAATCCCCACAGAGTTCAGCACTGAGTAATCCAAACTGGTGTGCAGCAGTGCTCTGCTCCCAGAGGAGAGATTCAGACTGCCATTTCAAAACAGAAATGACCTTGTTCCTCTAAGCTCCTTCTCCTCGTTTCCCTCCGTTCCACCACACCAACACTTTAAAGCCTCAACAACTAACATCTGACCTGTGTCACTCAACACGAGCAGCACATGCTTACATGCTAGTCTAAAAAACACTGAGCAAGAACTCAGACTGTTTAGGATGTAGTGCTTCACATGCTGAGGATGTCTGGTGAAATCATACACTCCAGGTTCCTGTTGGTTTGTTTCAGACAGCAAACAGGTTCCATTGTCACAGTGTACGAACAGTTCTGACATTTTTACCTCATGTATATTTGGTCTTTGTGTGAAGATATTACATTTTCATCATTTATCACATTCTTTGCAAACTGCCTTGCAGGCTGTGCTTTTTCCCTGTCAACACTTTAGTTAGTCCAGTGTCCTGGGATTACACAAAAGGTGATGGCTGTCTGTCAGACTGACTGGAGACCTACAGGCTGGGGGAGAACGTTGGTGTGGAGTGTATTAAGTGCAAAGTGCATTTCTAACCTAAACATTAGCGCTCTGTCTCTATGTTTTATGTTCTTCAAAGCTACTTGTCCCAGTATAACGGCTGCATGTGAAGTGAGCTGAATGACTTGTGTGGTCAGAACATCTGTGAGTCACAGATGAAGCAGAGTACATGAACCAAAACATGTTGTAGCGACATTCATGCATTCATAAATTCATTCATTTTAACAGATTGTTTCTTCTGTTGTCAAGCCAGTTGCAAGTGTATATCTATCTTTTGATGAGATCTTTTTTTTTTCATAAGTGTCAACATATGTTTTCAAGACTTTTCCAATTGTTTTCTGTTGTTAGAAGATGGAAAGTGGATATTATATCTTTGTTTTTAGTATTTATACTAAGACAGACCTCTAATTGGTACTCAGCTAAAAATTACAATTAATGGTTTTAGTTGCGTCTGCTTTATAAACTAACCTCATCAAAATAAATTTCTATGCATATGTGCATTAATCAGTACCACACTATAGCTATATTCAGAAGAAAACATAGAATTGTAATACTTCACAACTGGTATCTGTCTTCAAAAATTACCAGGATGTCTTAAGAAATTCTTCCACTTGTTGATAAAAACAAAGTTAAAACAAAATTTGTAGCTAAAGGACCACTCCACAACCTCTTTGCAGGGATAAATCAAGTTCTTTCAGGGATGGGTGTGTGGTGGTCTCTAGTGATCTCTGTGCGAGAAGCGAGGTTCAGCTCGGACCGGTCGCTAGTCCATCACAGGGAAACACAGAGACATTCAGGACTATCCTGAATGCACACAGTCACCAGACAATGAAGAACCAGTTCTGTTCCAGCCTTGCTTTTGCACTTGAACCAATGTAACTGCAGGTAGAAATAAACTTCTTTTCATCAGTGTGGAATTGATTTCATTATCAGGTCAATATTGTCTATTCTTTTATCACATATGTGAGCAAACCTACTCAGTAACTAAACACAACTTTTCTATTTTAAACCTTCTCTTGCTTTGGCTGCATTTCCTTTTGCTTCCCAGCATCTCTTTCTACTCCTTTCCTTTCCTTACACCTGGGATCCATCTTGTCATGGGGCCAGCCATCACCTTGATCCTCTTTAGGAGAATGAGATGGAAGTGAGGCCCTAAAACTTTACGATGAGAGCCTTGCTACCACATGCCATTGCAGTAACAGCTTTGCAGGCAAGCTCACCGATTTATAGCTCATGACACACATATATTTAATTTGTAACCAAACACTTCCTCTGCCTGAGGTTCTTCAGAACCCTCGGACAAGTCTTGTTTTCTCAGGTCAGGGGTTAAACAAAGGAAGTAAAGTGCCTGCTAGCTTAAGGACCAGTACTAGTGGGCTGTCCAGTTCACCTCCGTCACACACCAGGCAAGAAAACTCTGCTGGACTGGTCAAGGTCGAAGGCTTAGCTATGACTTCCAACCGGAAGACTTGGCCACTTTTAAGACTCTGACATTGAAAGGTGGTATTAACTCGATCTCCCTTGGAATTAAACAACATTTCAGCCTCTCATGCTGGATCCTCTTACTCCCTGTGCTCTGTAGGAAGCCTGCCTGCTTCTTAAACATGACATCTTTATTGCTCCACTGGCCATAAACCCCTCCAGGGCTGGGCCTAAACACAGTTACATGCCTCACTACCTCTCCAGCTCTGCAGCTATGTATAAACATATAAGTTTATTTAGTGTGAATGTCCTGCAGTGCTCACTGCTCATCTCGTTCATAAAGCCAACCTCACCTAACCGGTGTGGACACCAGAGGGGATAAATACCTCTGTGGATCCACTGCTGGAACGGCGATGCACAGCGGGTCATATTTCCCATTTTTATGTATGAAATCATAGACACTGGGCCATTTATGATAAGAGATAAAAACACTGCTTGTACACACATTTGCTGACTTTACACATGACTCATTTTCTGGAACACTTAATATACGTTGACAAAAACTTTTATATTTTAAATTAATTTATTATGTTCTTCTTTGTAAAAAAAAAAAAAAAGAAGAACTATGGTGTCCAAAAAGGAAACGCCATTTTGCTATGTAACACTAATTTGTGTTTACTCATACTGATTAAATACTGCTTAAAATTGTCATTATATCATGGAAGCATAATATAACAGATAATCTGTGAAAAAAAATTTATCTCTTCTGCCTTCTCCCAGTGCTCCCAGTACAAACTGCAGAAATACATCAGTCAGCAGGAAATCAACCAATCAGAGCCAGGAGGAGGGTCTTAATGCTGAACAAGACGCAAAGATACCCAAACTCCTCTGCTCCAGCTGGAGGCTGACCGTTTTTATTCAGTCAGCTTCGCCCTGGTTGTTCTGATCGGAGCTTTGTGTCACTGTGGCCTGCTTGAGTTTGTTTGGATGGTTTTATGCTGGTATTTTTGAAGTATTTAATTTTGCTGTGTGTTATTTTATTATTTTGAATTCATTTTGGATTGCTGTGCTGCTTGTTACTTAGATGATTCATTTATTTTGTACATGTTTGTTTTTGAGGCTGGGCTCACCACCCATGACCCGTCCAGAAGCCCACTGATGGCTCACACCGGCGTTCCCCGTCAGCTGCAGCGGCGTGTGAAGGCCAGAAATGAGGAAATAAAAAGAACAGATCATCAGAGATGAGGAGAGGGGCAGCAGCCGGTGTTCATACAGTATTGAGAGTTCTCCTCAGACATTATGCCACAATTGGATTTTTCTACAGAAAAGATTGTTTAATAGTTATATGTAAAACAATTCAATAACAAGAAGCCAAAAATATCTAAGAAAAATCCAACAGAGATGAGATTAAAATGCTGCTAATCATTCAGTTATTACCATTTATATAACATATAGATGAACATGAATTTTAACCTGAAACGTGATTTTCATTCCAATAACATTATGTTGGTAAACCCCCCCCCACGTCGCCTTCAGTGACCCCCATGTTTACAAGACTTTAGCCTCTCCTCTCAGATCAAAATACAAATTTGAAAAAGGTGAAATAAATGCACATGGTTTCTCACAATTCTCAACAAAAAAGTACTTTATTTTGTATTTGGAATTTATTTCTATGATTAATACACCATAAAAATGCAGAGTTCTCTGAAGGCAACAAAACAAACCCAAAACAAAAAGTACACCAAGTCTGTGTAGACCAGTGTAAAATAATGCTAAGATATTTAACCTGGTGTCAAAAATGGGAATAAATAAATCATCACCTGATGTGATATCTACAAAAGACACGACAAAATGTGGTCTGCTTTATTTTGGGTTAACATTTCTGCCTGTAAAAGAACATTTATTAGATTATTGGAAAGATTAAATGCATTCGCTGGTCACTGACTTATTTTATTCAGACACAAAGAAGTGTGAGCAACTATTAGAGGAAGCATATCTTTATATCACATGAAAAGCATGAGCCAGAACCCTCTCCGCTCCATCTGCTCAGCTGCGAGAGCTGCCAGCTACAGCCCTGCAGCACCACACACACATTCAGTCGCTACATGTGAAACCAAGCAAGCCTTCACTTTCAGCTACACATGTGTCCATGTAGTCCAAACGTTGTTGTACAAGGCAACAGTGGCAGTACTATTTTAAGTTGATCATAATGTAGTATGGAGAGAAGAGGCAGCTTTCCATCAGTGAGCAGGCCAGAGATCTACAGCCGAGTCAGAGGAAACTCCTGTCACCTATAGAGACGTCTGAGGCCATCGTTCACCATATGGAGAGCGTTAAAACCAGGGACAGCAGGTAAATCACTGATCTGAACTCAAGCACAGCAGAAGTGGCTTTTGGAAGTGGGAGTGAATGTGTGAGCCTGAAAGAAAGATCTGCTCTGTCTCAACACTGAAGAGAGTTAAAAGATCATTTGATTTGTTTCAAGCCAAAAAAACACTATTTAACCCTAACATTTTTAGTGTTGTGATCATGGCAATAATGAGAATGGTCATCCACCAAGCACTACATCAGTATAAGCTCTTTTTCTAAACTGGCACAGAACTGACAGAGATTCCTAAACCAAAATGCAAGTTTTTCCATGTAGCCATATACAAAAACATGATTAAATGAAAAGCAACCACACTTTGACAGTTAGTGTATTAATGAATCATTTGTGATTCAATGTAATGATCTAAAAATACTCCCAGTCAAACACACACATCAATCACACCATGATGGGTTGTTAGCTTGACAGAACATAATGGTCCTTCTGTCACTGTGAACTGTTTTAAGTTTATTTTAGGTTTTAAGTTTTACATGATATTTTATCTTGCTATACTGTTTTACCATCTTTCAAAATGTAAAATTCCCAATCTGGGGGAGTGCATCGCAAATTAGATAAGACACTAAATGTAATTGGGAAAGAAAGAAAGACAGAAAAGGAAAAAGAAAGAAAGACTCAAAGGAGGAACGGAATAAAGAAAAATAAAGGAAGAAGTAAAGGAAATGAGAAAAAAATGCATTTAGTGAATGTTGTATGCTAAATGTTTTTGGTGAAAATTGCAAAAGTATTTGAAGTCAACTAAACCCAAGAAATGGACAAAAGGCTTACAAAAAAACTATTTAAGAGGATTGAGAAATTTCAGTCAGTGAAAAAATTCCACCCAAGAAATATTAGAAATTGTTGTGGAATCCTGCTTTCAAACCTATCCTGAAAGGCCACGGCAGCTTACAAGTTAAATGAGCTAAACAGCTAAAGCTAGCTGAAATTCTAGTCTATGTCGTCTATCACTAGTAAGTTAACCTACAGACAAAATATCCCATGCAGTGTGAAAAAAACAATGTGAAAGCTAAAAGTAGCTAAACAACTAAGAGCATCTAGGCTAGCACTAGCATGTTGACATACAATAACAGTGTGCTATTATCAAAATCTCATCTGTATTGTGGAATTTAATGTATCAAAAAGGTGAAACAGAGTCTTAGTAATTAATCAAAGAAAGGCAGCCTTGTCATTGCTTATTAGAAAGCACAAGCATTCAGATCCACAGTACGCTCACCTCGGCCCAGTCATACACAGCTTAGTTTCTAACCTCACACCAGTGGCACATCAGCCCCATGCACTTCAATAAACTCCATTTATGATTACACACGAGAAAAGGCATGAGTCAGACAGACTTGGCAACATGCCAACAGTTTGTTGCAAAATGAAAAATGTTGGTCAGTTACCCCCAGCTGTGAATTCACACTTTCTCCACCCTCCAACCTCAAATGAAAAGTTAGAACACTGTTAAAACACTCAACGACATAATTACTTGAATGACAATTTCTCCAGCACACTTAACACACAAAAGGGCTCTAGTTCAAAACCAGACAATAACATATATATATATATTTTTTTTTACCAAGCTATGTTTATCACAGGGTGTTGTAGGTCAAATGATCTGGTACATGCCAAGAGACGTCTGTGGTTTATTTAGCACTCTGGCCTTTAAATCCTGGGATTTCAGTTCAAGTCTGAGTAGGACCTTCTGAATCCTTTACACAAAGCAACATTTTCAATGCAGTCAATGTTCTCAGGTTTCATTTATGGATTCTAACTTAAAATCAGGCTGAAATAGAGGTTTGATGTTTTTTTCCACAAAGCTACTCTGTTGCATCAGTTTTTGTATTGTAGTGGTCATCATGTGTGCTGAACAAAAGGTCTCTGGTTTGAAACCAGACATAAAGAGTTTGTTCATGTGCCTTCAATGCTGGTAATTTTGAAATCAAGGCTCCGTCAAATATTCCAGGATAATGTCAGGTATGGTTTCCATAGTGTAATGGTTCACAGCCTGACATTTGAATACAGTGACGCGAGTTCGAGTGTGGAGTATGAAGTGTGTCTCACCTGGTATGCATCATTCTGATTGGTCACGTCAGTACAAATTGTTATTGAATTTTTCAGTGGTTTGAAAGGCAAGCTACAGGTAAGACTATGGACGGATGAATGGATGTATCTATTAATATGTATCTATGTGTGTGTATATACGGTACATACACACGTCACACAAGCATGCAAATCAACACCAACAAAACAAAGTTTATCATACACTAGACTGATGGGTAACTGACATGCTCAGGTTCAGTGAGCCACATTCTGTACATTAACTCAGAGTTGTAGCACAAGAGGGATCTTTAACACAGGCGACACAAAACTCCTTCTCTGCCTGGGCTCCTCTCACACAGCTGCACTCAGTGGAATCAATGTGATGCAGACACTGAGAGGGAGAGAGGATCAGATTACTCCTTACGTCCTCTTGGTGATTTGTATTAAACTGTAAATGTCACATCAATGTTGGTCACATTGTTTGAGTCCCAACGGTGAAACCTTCATTTCATAATATGTGTAGAAAGAGTGAAAAATGAGCGAGTTGGTAGAATTTGATTGGGAACCCTCAGAATTGTCAGAGCTAGAGGATGAGTGTAGCTTACTTGCTTAGCAACCAGACCAACTCACGTGCTTTTCTGACGACTGAGGATAATACGAACACAAATTTGAAGAGGGATTTTATGAAATCTGCAAAAGACTTGAAAAAACTGAAATAAATAGAAGTAGTTGAAGGACATGACCACATTTGAAAATTTGAATGGTGTTTGCAATTGAAAGTATGGGGAAGTAGTTAGCTGTGTAAGAGCGCAAAGAGCTTTTCAGAAATTATGGAATTTTCCATTCATTTCAATGGGGCCCAAGATTATCACAAAAAGCTGAATATTTCTTAAACTGCAGAAGATATCAATACCAAAAGACAGCCATAATGTCCCGAATGAGCAGAGGAGGACAACAGTTGAATAGTTGAAATAGCACAAAGTATGCAGAAGTAGTTAAATGGTGAAACTTGTACAGAACAAAGGTGGAGGAGCTCAAGAGTGTTACTGAGTACAGCATTCAATCTAAAGCTGGAAGGACCTACAGGTCACTAACAATACGTAGTACTTTGTACTACGTATTGTTGGATTTTTCTAGCAAACTCTCCTTCTCCTCTCCCCTCGCACACACACACACACACACACACACACACACACACACACACACACACACACACACACACACACACACACACACACGC